>JAZFAU010000063.1:1172500-1357500 GCA_037178615.1 Dione vanillae | reverse complement strand
ATCCACAACCGTCACTCGTATTATACAGTAAGATGTACTACTGTACAGCCTCTAATTAAATAATATATATATATATATATATATATATATATATATATATATATATATATATATATATATATATATATATATATATATATATATATATATATATATATATATATATATATATATATATATATATATATATATATATATATATATATATATATATATATATATATATATATATGTGTATTTTATTTACTATATATAGATATTTCCGTTTCAATCAAGTTATATTGAGTCAGTCCAGATGGTTCTGAAACGGACACAAACCAAATATGAACTGCACGTTGATTTATTAACATTTTCCCAGTTTAATTGCAAAATTTTACTTAAAGTCTTTTTATAATATTATACGATATAAACAAGTCGTTTTAAATATTTTTTCTAACGAAAAATAAAGTCTTTTTTACTTACTGTAGTGTAATTCGTTAAATAAAAATAAAATAATATATATATAATAATCAAAGTATCGCAAATTACTTATCAACATGCATATTTGTATTTAATTGAGATCTTTGCTTAAACTTTTCTGAGAACAAATTAAGCACTATTTAGATAATTTATATAAAAATACGATAAAATAGACGTTATGCCTTCGAAATAAAAGCTTAATATAAATACGAGTTTTTCTGAAAACGAGCTTTCAAAGTTACTGAGAATTTGTTTAAAATTTATGCAATTTCGTGCACGAATAGTAACTTTTTTTAATTTCATTTAATTTCTTAATTATATTATTTATATTTTTCTACTATATGTTAATGTTATGATTAATTGTTGTCATATGAATCTCAGTCATCTCACTTTTGTTTTTAAGGTTATTAAACATTTATATAACATAATATATGTATATACACGGTTCCTGCAGTTGCCTCTGCCTACCCTGCGGGATAAGATATAGAAAAATATATATATTTAATATATAACCATATAGAATTATAAAAAAACACTCCGTTTGCCACATTCTCTCGTATATCACGTTTTATGAGTTAATTTAATAAATTAAAAGTCAACAATATTTTTAACAGATTAAACTAAGAGAATATCTTCTTTGAAATAACATAGAAACACCATTTTAGTTCATATTTTTTTCTGCATCTCTTTTAACAAACATTTAAAATGTTTTGTGACTGATAACTCTGAATGATACAAAATAAATTATGTAAAATCATTATACATTCATTTTTTCATCTTAGATTTTATCATATCTTTGGCTTTTGGATAATAATTTATTAACATGAGTAACGTGACTTATACAAATGACGGATAATACGTACATACAACATATATTATATACTACATGTATACATTACATATATTATATATTTTGAATTTCATTCACTAATATACTTCAACCTGTAAAAGTTATACTCACTGTCATAATATTCTTCTTCTTCTTTGAGTTGAGCACAATTCACTTCGCCAATGTCACGATGAATATAGAATTTCTCAATATTACTACAATTGATTACATTTCTTTAAATTTACTAAAAAAAATTCAATTTAGGCCGAAACTGAGACAATTGCCGAATATACATTTTGGGTTTAGGTATCAGTTTTTAAATCAGTTTCTCTCAAACACTAAACTTAACAGATAAATTTACAAAAAAAAAATACTTTTAGACATTAGGTTAAAAATGTTTGATGAATATTTTTACTTTCCCGCCATTGCAATCGACCACAGATTAAAAATATAGTTACTACGCGCGGCACATAAATATTATTCTTAAAATGACAATTGAGTATTTAAAACAATGAGTAATTACAAGAAAAATTGTAGCTCATTTTGGTATAATAACGTAAATGTTTTGTAATTTAAAAAATCGCATAGCGACCGAACAAAAGCAGGTTTATTGCAGTGATAGTGCATCAATTAAACGCTTTTTATGGACCTGTGTTTTTGTTACCGCATTTTTTCTCAGTATTGGAGTATTATATTACATGTATAACTTTCATTTTTTTTTACTTTTCCTTTAGTATCAGATATAGAGCTATAGGCTTTACGTTATACATCCACTGTCTACGCATTAATAACCTAATATTAAAACATTCTCCCTTCCGCCCTAATTCTTGATATTGCTAGAATATTTTTATATTCATTTATGTAACACTGTGATATAAGTAAATTTCACAATTACGTTATTATTTATTCATTTTTTAGTACTTATAGGTGATTTTCTGCTATTATTTATGATACACAAGGAAGTTCCTATACTAATCTTCAATTGCAATTTATTCGGTATGTGACTCAACGCTTCCGAATTCTATTGATATGACCTCCACATATAACTCTGAAAATGTATTATAATAAATATATATTATTGTAGTAATTGTGTAATGGAAAAATTCACGTTGGTCATCACGCTTCAATTTTATTTAATTTTACTTAAAATATGTTTTAAACCCGTTTACAAGTTGTTCAATTTGTATGAATTCGTATACATTTCAGAAATGGTTTTCGAATTTAAACAGAGCCAAATAGGTAAAATATTTTAGTACGTACAGATAACGATAAGATTTTAGATTTTTGTTTTTTTTTTGTCATATTTTCAATAAAATAATTTAGACGTATTTATACAACTGTCACATTGTAATCGCACACCATGTGACGGACTACTGCAAATTGTTTTTAATGGCAAGTTTTAAATGAATAATCCTTCTTCATTTTTCTCTTAAAATAATAATATACAAGTTACGTGGTAGTCTATAATATTTTTGTTCCTAATGAGAATCAAACTGAAGAAATCACTTTGTTAAATAAGAATTACTAACTACTCCACCAAGAGGCCAGATAATCCCTCTATCAGTGTCCGATTACTTAGTAGCGCCCTTGACAGCGATAAGGTCATACAATCGTTCGACTTGTAAATTAGTCGAGTAAGGTTAGATCAGTTGGTTAAATATTCATTAAATTTTAAAGATTTTTTTTAATTCTCATTTAATAATAGGCAATAATATTCATTTATATTATAATTAGGAATAGTATCAATTTATACAGAAAGACTAATAATGTTATTTCCTTTGTATTTATTCTTATTTCACTTTGTTACGTATTATTGGAAAAAGTATTTATAACTGTACCGATTTAAAAGCAATTATTAGATACTAGTGTGTTATTTGGGCACATACGATTCCTTTTTTTTTATTAAGGACTATTACTATCTATCGCTTTTTAGGGATTGTGAAGTTATAAATCTGACAAAAGGCGCGTCTTTTGTTTTTAAAGCAAATTCAAATAGGCTAATGTGTATAATTAATTTAATCAATTATCAATTTAAATGTTCAAGTTCGAACGTAACTATATTTTTCACCAATTCGCCTTTTCGAGATTTCTAAAGCGATAATAAAAGTAAAAATCTAGATCAAAACCTCGCCTCCCTAAGTGTGCGCATTAAAACGCTTCCACAAACAATATATAATGATAATGATTATTACGGATTTTAACTTCATTTCCTTTTTACAGGCATTGTGCTATACTTCTCCCTGCCGCGTCACGAGTTCGGTCGCGTCCAGACAGTGTTGTTCCCCGTGTACTACGCCTTCAATTCCCTGGTCAGCCTGTTGGCAGCGCTCGCGTACTTCCGCACGCAATGTCTTACCCGCTTCGAGAATACTTCCTGGGTACAAGTAAGTTGACATAATTGTTGTCTTTTATAGAATTAATAATGATTTTATATAGCTTTTAAGGCACTTAACAGTATGACATTTTATTTGTCGTTTCCTGTAAACAAAGATTATAATAAAATTGATGGCATATGTAGAAGATCAAAGTCAAGACCTTCATTAAGACTCGCTAAGAGCACGAAAATGTTAATTTCCAAATCACAATATTTCAATTAGATAAATCAGCTACTGTAGTATTTTATATGATATTTCTTTTTAATTGAGTGTTTTAAAATTAAGTACTGGTGATAAAGAAAAATTATCATTGTATATCTATTATATAGTAATAAAATAAGAGAAAAATGACGTTAATAATTATAGCCATAGATAATACAATTTATGATAAGATATTAAATAACCAAACGTTAATTTTCAGAGTTGCCAGTGTTCATTTGGACTGTGCAAAAATATAAAAAAAATAATTGAAATATTTATAGTACATTATTATTATTAAGTATCATTACGAGATCTTCAATTATTCGAAATATTTATTTTTTTATAATAGCAACCCATTTTAAATATACAACTTAAATGGCGCCTACATCACCTTGCACGTTTGACTTTTTGCTGTGCTTATACCAAATGACCTTATTGTAAAGATTAAGGCTCGATTAATGATGTGAAATACAGTATTCAATTAAACAAGGAAATTTATTAAATGTATGAAACATTTATATATTGACACTTTAAGTGGAAGTGTTTAAGCCACTTGATAATAAAATAAAAAATATATATTTTACTTAACATTTTAAATTGTTTATTAAAATTTCAAAATATATAGGCGTTTTGAACCCGCGACCTCTTCACGATAACTATAACACGTTCACTTTCACGGATTTTTAATATTACTTAAATCTTTCATAATACCTTATTATACGAATTACATTACGAATTAATTTTAAATGATATCAAAGATTGACAAGTCTGAAAAATTTGACAAATGTTAATCTTTTTTAATTTGCATGTCACCTGAACGTCACATTTTAATAAAATGGTTTTCATCCTTATTTTAATTCCAATATCTAACATCTATATATTAAAAGGATCCATATATGTACGTATATATAACGATAATATATTAATATTTACATATATTATTAACATAGTATAAGTTCGCGTAATAGCGGAGAGCAGAGTTTCTTAACTCTAGTGTCACTCTTTCTGCTTTAGAAACGACAAAACACTACTATAAAACAAATGATTGCCACAGGATGCTATACAGTGATATTTCTAATATAAAAATCCACAGCATTCATCTACTGTACGTATAATTATTTATTTTTGTGAACGCAAGTAACTCTTAATAAAGTAAAATCTTAAAGTATTTATTATATTAGTGCCAAGGCTTTTGGTAATGTAACATTGCAATTTGTTATTGCAATATCTCGACGAAAATGGCAGAATCATTAATCAAATACTTGTAACTGAAATAAAATGTTCTCAATAGATGATTAGAATATAATGCAACCCTATACATTGGTGTTAATTTAATAGGTTATTTTTGAAACGTTTCCTAATTACTAACTAACATTGTATAAGAAACTTTATGGTATTTTTCTGTAGGATTTAAATATTCTAAGCACTTTTACGACATTTACTATCTATAGCTCATACTATATACTTATAAAATCAATTATTTAATATCTAACTTTAGAAATGTTAGTACAATGAAAAAAGATTTTTTTTTTCTCATAACGAATAGCTTTATTTGTGGCATCTGTCACTTGGTCACATGGCATTGAAATAACTAAGAAGTGCTTTTATTATTTTTAAAGTTTCCACTACTTAAAAAATTTGAACTAAAGAACTCATATAAAAAATTGATTTGCGGCGGGATTTGAGCCCGCGCCTAATAAAAGCCCTCCAAGTGCTCTGACTCGCGCCATGCGTCCTTTATCACGCCGCGTTAAAATTCTTATACAATTTTTATAACTAATTTCGTTGTTAGCATCTCTAGCAAGTTAGGGAGATAAAATTTATCTTTAAGGATAAGAGGTATCTATGAAGCTTAGCAAGCTTTCTAAATTTCTTCGGTTTAATAAAATTGAAAATTAATGTCAATGCACTCCTATTGATCGTAGACTAATTGTAATTTAAAGTACCTAAATCTTCTTCAAATAAACAACAACCGTTATTCAATTCAAATTAGTAACTCCTGATATTAACGTGTGCAACCTGACAACTACGTCAAATTTCACATATTAGTAGGTTTTTTTGTTTTATTACCTTCTTTCTCCCCGCTTGCTTATGATGCCAAAGCGAAGGAAATGGATATGAAATAATGGTGGGAATAGTGGAAATCGAACCCACAAAACGTCAAGTTTACAGGCAGGTGCCACTCTCCTCATTTATTATTATATACATTAGTGAAGATTAGGACCGTCGTGGCGCAGAGGCGCAACGTCTGCCTGTAACGCGACTACGCGACGGTTTCTGGGTTCGATTCCCAGTCGGGGAAGATGGACTTTTCTATTTCCTTCACTCACTGGCAAACAAGGCAAAGCGTGGCGTTGAGTTCCGCCACTCAACACGCAATGCCTCGAAAATGGCGGATAGCGGGGACGGAGAAAGCAGGGACTAGGCAATATAAAAAAAATCCTTCGTCATTATTCTAAAAGAAACCTACAGCCGTTATTTATGACTATATATATAGTTATCTATATAGTTATCTTGTAACTATAATTACCAATGAATCAGCAATTCATGAACTCAAAAAATAAATAAATATAAATGAAAAACATTTAATTAATTCATACTGTATCGTTATATCTATCATGACGTTATCAATAAGTGTCAAACGAAAATAGATTCTTTAAGATCTTTTGATGCGAATGGACGATATTGAAGACACGCAGACACTTGAACAAATATTTGTATATATTTAATTTATTGTAATAATATAAATAAATGTAATAACTGTTAATATATACATTTGAGAACTGTCGTAACGCAAGGCGCATTTTTTCATTTCCATTTTCTGCTGCCACTCAACACGCAATACTCTGAAAAGGTAAAAAGCACAGAGTGTCTTAACACTAGGTTCTCAAGGTGCCCGCAGTTCCCCCTGCCTTTATCAGGGGATAGAGCCAAAAAATTATAATATTTGCGTACTTCATAGTGACAAAATGGTCCATAAGAGAATAAACTGTAAGCGAGATGGTAGTAGGTTCTAACCCTACGACTCTATCCCCACGAATAAATATTCTCTCTATAAGCAAAGTGTTGTGTTAGAATAAATAAATAGAAACATATATTACAATTACAATATTATAAAAATTAATCGTATCGTATTTCTAGCAGCTTTAACAAGCGTGTCTATTGTTTAAAGTCATAAATCACAAACTTATATGTAATCTGTTGTACTGATGTAATCTGTTACTAAGGCTTTGGCAAGAATATTAATGACTTATTTATAAGTGATAATTTTATTACTATAAAAAATATCTGTTTCTTCATGGATGGTGCTGGGGAAGAAATTTAATGGGATCAGAAAGAGAACTGAATGAAAAGTTCTCAAGCTATCTAATATATATACCTATGAGACTGCAAAGCTTATCACTGCATTAATCAATTCGTATGCCTGTAATATGAGCAGAAGGTGGAGAATATAGTGTCTTTACACTCTACCTCTGGATATCCTACTATATGTGGAAATCAAAAAGAAAGCTTTTGTTATCTTTAAGGATTTTTTATAGTGAAATATCGGTGGATCCCGCGCATAGCAGGGTAGGCAGAGAGAAGAAAGAAGTTAAGACACTTCATCCGCCATTTTCCGCCTTTTGAGGCATTGGATATTGAGTGGCGGAACTCAACGCTGCGGTTGCCTAGTTGCCAGAGCGAAAAAAATTTAAATGAAAAATCTATCTTCCCCGAATGGGATTCAAACCCACAAACCAACGCGTTTCATATAAGCAAACGTTACGCCTTTGCGACGCGACAGTTGTTAATATGTCTATAAAGCCATTAATGAGTGTAAATTTTTTGATGTACTTATAATAATTGAAATAATTTCTTTACCTTTGTTACAGCTAGCCCTGCTGCTAGTAGTATTCAGTATCGAAGCGTACGTCCGCCTCTGCCTCGTCCGACCGATGCTGCGCGCGAAACATGTCAAGACGCAAATGGAGGAAGCCGCCGGCGGTGGACAGGAAGTGAGTTTACTTTTTTTTTTAATTATTACTTAGTTAAGACAAAGGATCGTGGATATTTGGCATGAAATGATTTTAAATTGGTGGTAATTTGTAAATGATATTTGGTTTTATGGCTTGAAACTGTTTGAAAATATGCAGTCTTTATTTTTTGTTTTTTTTTTCCCATGTTTTTCATAATTGAAAATATGAAAAGATATTGTTTTCTATTCCCATGTGTACTTTTTTTTACCAAATATCCAGTTAAACGCATCTATTCTAGCTTCATGGCAATTAAATATATTTATTATATATAGGTACATAAAAATTCGATACGCTCAATACTTTTCAAATTAGCGAATAACATTTGCCAAGTCACGATTTGGGAACAAAGTCATTTCGTTGCTTTGATTCGATAACACGTATTGTTCGCTCAACATATAGAAATATAATAGTCCAATTTGAACGGTGCTCTTTCCGTGACTAAAATAAAACTATAAATTTTATAATTCAAATTTAAATGGTCGTCTTAGGCATCGCAGTCGTATACTCTTGTCTTTATTTCAAATAAAAAGTCTTAAATCTCGTAACATCTTGTACCATGTCGTATTTAAATAACAGTAGGTACTATTCAACTAAACCAAAAATAAAAATAGAACATAACTTTGTGTAGTATGTAGTTTATATTTTATTATTTGTATTTAAAATTTAATATTGAGCCCATCATGGCATAATGGATCAGCGTGGAAAGTAAAACGCAATGGTTGTAGGTTCGGTCTCCACACGGGGAAATGATTATTTTAGAATAGCTTCATTAAATGATGCGTTGACTTTCGACAATCTAGAACGAAATCTAATATGGCTAGAAAATTAAAAAAGTGAAATATTTTTACGCTAATACCTCTATACTTACCGAGCTAAGTATGGAGTTATAAGAAATAAAAATTCTATAGTAAATAATTGTACGAATCATTATTAATATTATTTTTGAATACAAATTGTCTCACAGATGACACATAGACCTGAATATGTCAGATCTTAATGAGTTCTGCCATCTTTATTTGGTAATGGCGATGTACGAGTTAATTTTCTAATTAAATCGCCCATACACGCTCTAATGATTGCGAATGTTTCATGCATTAATTAATTTCAAGAATTTTAAACAACTACTAACTTTATTAATTGGAATATTTTAAAATATATATAAAAACATAACGGTATTACCATCTTATAAGAATCTACTATATTTGAATATCCTTTTTAGGGTTCCGTACAAAAATAAAAAAACGGAACCCTTATAGAATCACTCGTGTTCCTGTCCGTCCGTCTGTCTCAGCCAATTTTCTCTGAATCTACTAGACCGAACCAGGTGAAATTTGGCAGGATGGTGTAAATGCCCTGACCCGAACACAGATGTGTAACGTAAAAAATATTTTTTGAAAGAAGGGTAATTTTCGGGGGATAAATTAGGTAATTAAAAAAAAAATTTTTGCGAACCTTACTGAGTCATATATCAAATGAAAGGGCTTGTTATCAGGATCTTGAATATATATTTTTTAATTTTATAAAAAATAAATAGTTTCGATGATATTCATGAAAAAAGCCGAAATTTGACCATCGCCCCTCCCTAATCTCCGAAATTACTGGGCCGAATTTGAAAAAATTACTGAATATAGTTTATGGCTTGTAGATTACAGGAAAACCTATAAGGATTTCATAAATTGAAAATAAAATGGTAAATTCGATAAAAAATGTTTTTAGGGAAAAAACGTTTTCAAGGAAAATATTTCACTATATTGTGTACGGAACCCTTTCCACGCGAGTTCAACTCGCACTTGACCGGTTTTTTTTAATGACGAACCAAATTAAATAAAGACATCTGTTGAAAATGATTGACAGTAAGATCAACAGTGTCTTACTATCAATCAGCTTGCAAATGTAAAACACGTGTTTAGTGTTTAATTTCAAAAGACTTGCGGCGTGTCGTTTTTAACGATTAGTATTATATACGTATAATTATATTAACTGATTTACATTTAATTTAGACTATAATAGAGAAAAATAAATTTATAATATATGACATTTGTCTACATCAAGAGGGTTACTTTTAAATATTTTTTTTTAATCTCATTTTTCTAATTTCTTTATAATATCTAGATTCTGGGTTTTTAAAGAGTACGCATAAAGAAACAAGTTAAGTTACTGCATTCGCGCACGCGCTTTATTTCATTTATAATGGAGTAAACAGAGAGAACATAAAGTTAAGATACTCCGATTTTAGAATTATTTGTAGCGAAACTTAACGCCGCGCCATACCGTAGCGAGAAAAATGAAAATAATCCATTCTACCCAAGAGAGAATCGAACCCAAAACCATCCGGTTTATATTTCTAAATTTTATATATTTTAGTTAAGCAAAACAATCAATCAATAATTCTTATTTACAATCTTAATTCTTAGGCATATGAAGACATTAATAAAACATTTTTCTCTTTGTTTCAGGTTGGCCGTTTAGTCCTCGGTGAGCTGGCCCACTGTCCTCGCTACCTCCGCGTGTTGAAGACCTTCAGAGCCTACCATTCGTCAATAGCTATGGGCACCATGATTACTTTAGGGTGTTCCTTCTATTCCACCATGATCGTGGTAGACTCAATGTGCCATTAAACGAATTCATCATGACTGGCGTCAACTCAAAGTCTCGAATTATCTTAGTGTTTATTATTTTTGAATAATGTTAGGTTCTATTGTTTAATACAGTGGAATTTATGTTATTACTTATTGTTGAATGTCAACAGTACAACAGATTAACAAGACGAATATACACAGACTATATGTGTTTTGTTGTATACAGAAAAAAATTAAGTTTTGAGAAATAGACATGATATTGAAAATGCTAAATTAATTCCTTAATATTTCTATAAACTCTAATTCAGTTTTTGTAGTTATTAATAGGATTTAATGTTTTGACAACAGATAAATAATAAACAGGTATTTTTTTTTAATATTTGTACCATAGCCTTTTAAATATTATAACTGGGTATCGAATATATTTTTATGTTCTCTTCCACACTTGAGTATTAAATATTATACTAAGTATTATAATCATATATTATTTTCATTTTTTTATAAACAAATCAAATCTTTATTTTGTTTAAATAAAATGTATAAGCATATATATTAAAGTGTAAATTTCATAAACCATCGTAGGTTTCCATTACTAGTTCGATATCGGGCTGTGGTCTGTATTATAGAATGATTAGAATAGCAAATCGATTTGGGTGTTTGAGGCGCTGGTCGCACGAACTTAAATATGCAGATGAAGTTGTATAAAATATTAATTATAAGAAATTTAGTTAATAAAAATATTATTTAAGTGCAAGATACGAATTAGTTTGAACAGATCAAATTGTAACGCATTCAGTCTAATTCATATCTTAATACTTTTTAATTATGAATTATAGTTAAAATTATGAAGATATACTTGTATTTATTTAATAAATAAGTAATGTAGCCAATTGTTTAAGAAAATTGGCGATTATATTCTTGCCTTAATGTATGTCACCGTCAGCCGCTACCTAAGCTGTTTGATAAGATCTCTAATTGACTGCTTTCTTTTGTCTACTGCCATAAAAACATAGCATTTACGAGGTCAACTACACATCGTTTTTGTTATTCATCGGATTAGTGGTTTTCTAAAGTTGTTAGATGCTTTATTCCAAAGATCTAGTCAGCTGTAGAGTGTGATCGTTAAAATGTAGTATTAACTGATGCGATCAAGCAGCTTATGCCGTCAGGCTGAGGTCACAAATTGATATTTTAAAATTTATTTCAGCGTGTGTTGTTTAGTGGTGTATTTAATCTAATATAACTATTGATGATCTGAATGTTATTGTAAGGTTTTGTTATTTATTCGAGAGAATGAAAGTATTAACACACGAAATATACGATTTAAAATTTGGCCGCGTCGTTTATTTCACACCACTACCTGTCAGTTACCTCATAATATATCCAAAATCCCTGTAATTCAATCCTTATTAATATCTTACGAAATATCCGAAACGATCTGTCCCTTGTATAATGTGCAGTGAAGCGTTATTTTTCACTCATTAAAATTTATGTCAGTATTTAAATACGTATTGAGAAACTTTTACTGTACGATTGATGAGTCACGTCTCAAGTCTAGACAGGTCAATCATTTAAATTAAAAATGAAACGATCTGAACTCTGTGTTGTATACGATTTTATATTAGAAGCCAGAATTTCCTATACCATTAATTATCTATACAATATAGTATATAAAATTTTAAATATTAATATTAAAAAGCAAGAATAATACTCAATGTTGTTATATTTTTAAGAATTTTTAAAATGTGTATTGCAAACTAGTATAAGACAGTTAATATTACATATGTACCGAAAAACATACGAAAACATTTTAATCTTCTGCACAATCTCTAAATGCTGTTTGTTAGTAAGTGAGATTAAATTCAAAAGTTGAGGAAAAAAAGTAGAATTTCTAGTTACTAAATTATTTTCTTGAAATTGTTAGTATATAATTATATGCTGTCACTATATATTTAGATTTGTCAATATTTCACAGGTTGTTCTAACGTTGGTGCTTTTAACAAGCTATTCAAATTCAAATAATTTTATTTGACAAAAAAAATTAGCAATTCGTTTTTTAAACGTCAAAAACATTACCTTCGGTTCGCTATAGTTAATGCCTCTGACCTGAGAAGAACCAGGGCAAGAAACTCAGCGGGATATTTTTTTAAATGGTCATATACATACACAGATTCATTTAATTCATAGCTACGATTTTATCAATATTTACATAATCTATCCCTTTGCCGAATTTCAACAATATAAATTAACGAGAAGAACCCTATCCTTTTTAATTAAGAAGCGTAAATGTTTGAATATCTTTTGCAATCAAAATTATCTTTTTCTCCAAAGGACTTAAAAACTGAATATTCGATATTATTTATTGCTGATATCATGATAAAAATTGTCTTGAACGGACAAAAAGGGTTACGTTTTTTTGTTTTTGAAACATGAAGACCTAAAAATTAATAAAAAAATATACAATTATAATTATATTTTACCCAAAATATATTATAGCTAATCTTAGTTAAAAATACTTAAAGAAAATTAAAATGATTAATATAAAATTGCGTATAATTAAAATGAAACAATTTATCAATTAATAATCATAAACCGTCGTGGCGTAGTGGCGTAGGCATCTGCCTGTAAACGCGACGGTTTGAGAGTTCGATTCCTACTCGGGGAAAATGGATTTGCCTATTTCCATTTTCTTCGCTCTGGAAATTAGGCAAAGCACGGCATTGAGTTCCGCCACTCAACACGCAATGCCTCAAAAAGGCGAAAACTGGAGACGGAGAAAGCAGGAACTGATTCGGATTTTCTTAACACAAGGTTCATTTGGCTCCTGCAATTCCCTCTGCCTACCCTGCCATATGCATGCGGATAAAGCGCGAAACTATAAAAAAATAATCATAAGCAAATTTATGGATATTTTATGAACAATGTGTAGACGTTAGCTTATGATTGATAATATATAATTAATAATTTATTAAAAAAATACTTGGATTAACGCCATTCAACTTTTGCCTGTTGAGTAAAGAAAAAACCAATCCAGCTGTTTAATGTCACTGTCAATGCCAAGATTCAAGTGGCTGTCAAGCAATGGCCTTACGTGTTTTTTTGTTATTTGGTTTCGGAAATTTTATTGCATTATACGATGAAATCTAAATTATTTACAGTGATTAGGCCAGAGATTTTATCAGTAATCGTTAATTTCACTTATAGTAAAAATGTTGTTCTTAGATAGAAGTACACATACTGAAACGATGAAGGAAGAAGCTAAGCATTTTCACGTAAAAATGATTGTAGATAAATGTAAAACCGTGTTATTTTTGTCTAGTGCTATTTGTACGTTTGCTGTTTTAATTTCATTACACAAACTACTAAGCCACGATGTCAGATTATCGAAACCTTTCTCACCCATACCTGCAGGATTGTATGGAAATTATTTGGAACCTTTCGTAGAAGAGTCGCCGCCTCCCTCTAGAAAAGCAGATAAAGCGCGCGACGCTGAAGCTGTCGTTTCCTTGAACGCAGCATTGGAAATGAAGAAACATGGTAAAGCTGATAAAGCTTTGAAACTTTTCCAACATGCATTCGCACTTTCCCCAAAACATGCAGACATATTAAACCATTATGGAGAATTTTTAGAAGAAACCAAAAAAGATGTATTGAAAGCTGACCAGTTATACACATTGGCGCTTAGCAACTTCCCACACCACACTGGTGCACTAATGAACAGGCAAAGAACTGCAAGCATTGTTGAAAACCTTGATAGAGAAATGTTAAGAAAAATTGACGAAAAACGGGACACTTTACTATCCATACCAGTAAATAATGCTGCTCTATGTAGAGCTAAGAAAGAGGCTTATTTCCAGCATATATATCACACGGTTGCAATTGAGGGAAACACAATGACACTACAGCAGACTCGGAGTATTTTAGAAACTAGAATAGCTGTTGCTGGGAAAAGTATAGCAGAGCACAACGAAATTCTAGGATTAGATGCAGCTATGAAGTATATAAATAGTACATTATTATACAGATTAAGGGATATTACAATGGGGGATATCTTAGAAATTCATAAGCGAGTTCTAGGACATGTAGACCCAGTGGAAGGAGGTCAGTTTAGAAGAACTCAGGTTTATGTAGGTGGCCACATACCACCAGGGCCTTCGGAAATACAAAAATTAATGACACAGTTTTTGGATTGGTTGAACTCTGAGGATGCTTTGGAGTTGCATCCTGTAAGGTTGGCTTTATTTTTTTTTTATTTATCGCTGTACACACATTTACATATAATCTTTATTCAATTTCTTTTTAAACTATCATGTTTGAAATTTTTTGTTTTTGTATTAACAACAGATGTAAAAAAATTAACCTTTAAACCTATACTCTAATAAAAGTAAAATACAGTTACTTAATTTAAATAATAAATTATTTGCTATAATATTTCTTTACCTTTATGATTCTAGTTTATTTAAAAGTTTTTTATGATTAAACAAAAAAGGTATGGATACCTCTCCAGTTTGAATTATCATATCATACCAATCTTACTCTCAATATAATATATATATATAAAATCTATATATTCCAGATATGCAGCCCTAGCCCACTACAAGCTGGTCTACATCCATCCCTTCATAGACGGCAACGGCAGAACATCCAGACTTCTTATGAACTTGCTCTTAATGCAAGCTGGTTATCCTCCAGTAATTATTGCGAAGCAACACAGACATTTATATTACCAGCATTTACAAACTGCCAACGAAGGAGATGTTAGACCTTTTGTGAGGTAATATTTAGTTTTTATCCAATATTATTTATAGAACTATAGTTTTAAATTATATAAAATAAATTGGTAAAGCCTGAAATCGGGCTTTGCACTACATTTTTAATACTTTCTATATAAAATGAAAGACATGTGGAATATAAAAAAAACTATCCCTTATGGTGATTAAATTATAGAATATCTTTAATGAATATTTTGTAAAAAGCAATAACACTTGTTATTCTACCAGTACATTGTTATCGAGATGAATCCAAAGTTTGACATTTAAATATTGGCACACACATATTATTACTTCATTTTAATATTAAAACTCTACTCCAGTACAATGTTATCAATTGCCCGAGATGCTATAATTTATTGCACTTTGTGTTATATGATATGCATTTAATCAAATATTACAAATTTATTAATTCAAATGATGTATATATAAATATGGTGTAGTATATAGTGAAATAAAGATGCTGGCATTAATAAGTCCATTACTTTTTAAAATCTAATGATTTTTAAAAAAAATTTATGACCTGTAAACTGTTATTTCAATAAAAGTGTTTGTAATTTTTCTGCTCACCGAGACAGTATGTTGAATGTAGTTATTATTATTATATTAGAGCTTCACACTTTATCCCGCATACGTCAAAGTAGGCAGAGTGAACTGCAGGAACTATAGGATCCTAGTGCTAAGACACTCCATTCCCTACTTTCCTGAGCATAGTTAATAAAGCAATTTCTGCAATACTTACCTTCAAATTATTAAATAAAATTTTTAATTTACTTAATTATTAAAATTTGTTATTTAATAATTACTAGCGCATTTAATATAGTTCTGTGTTTAAATGTGTTTAATTATTATATTTACAGGTTTATAGCACAGTGTACAGAGAGAACGTTGAATTTATATCTTTGGGCCACAAGTGAATACAGTCCTAGTGTGCCAGCTATAGGAGAACCACACATCCTGACTGGAGAAGGCTTTGAAGAAGATATAATATAAAAATTAAATAAATAAAGAAACCATCCAAATGATGTATTTTGTGAATAGTTATTTAATCTATTTAAGTTATAGAAAACATTTATTTTTGAATACTTGTAAGTGAATATGAGATATTTTATTACTTACTATTTTCTTTGTTTTGGCTTTATTTTACAATTAATTTATATAAAAAATTGATTTATTGTACATAATCTATTTTTTAGATTATAGTAATTTTTTTGCAATTCACAAACTCTCTTAGCATGCTTAGATTTCTTTTTTATATATATATTGACACAAGGCAGGTCTTTTTCCAGATAATGCATAAAATGCATTCTTCCACTTAATAAGAATGTGTCAATTATATTGAAATATATATGTATATAACTTATTTAAACTTACCTTTGGATTTGTAAATGTTTTATTTAACATCTAGGAATGTTCTGTGATATCCACTTATTCTTATTTATTTTAGTAGTAGTATGGAGTGTCTTAGGTCACAAATTGTAATGCCACCAGTGCATGCATTTATGCATAGTTAATAATTATGTTGTAAAAACATTTTTATTTATACATCTTTATTTTTCTAAAATTTTGCCTGTATTTAATCAATTCCTTGAAAATTATTAATTTATTAAAAATCAATTCAAACTTTACAAAAAAAATTAATGTTATTTCAAAGGTAAACCTTTATAACAAATATGATAATTTTGTTTTGTATATTAAATTAAAGAGAATATATAATAAAAAATTTGCATTTGCTAAAATTAATATGCAATAATTATATAAAACTAAGGCTTTTGAGTCATACATGATGTACACAGTACAGTAGTGTCTTCCATTGGAATTCCATTTAACTCCTATGTATGAATTTCTGAACCAGTACAAAATCTGCTATAACTTTACATTTATTAAACAATTTTGTGACTATTCTTTTGTTTCACTTTACCTTACAATATTTTTACCTACTGTACAAAAGAAGGGTCTGAAAGGAGAAAATTCTTGTTTGCTTTTTATTTTAACACTAAGTTGATAAATCATTTAAAATATATAAGAAAAGGTTTAAAAACAAAGATAGAAATAACTAAAAAAAGGATAACAGGCAATAAAAATAACACAGTCAATTCAATTTCGATTAATTTATTATAATGTGCGATGTTAAAATATTTTTATTATAATAAAGCCACTAGCACTCGCGTCACTCCCATCTATTCATTTCAATGCAAAGAAAAAACTTATATCGGCGTATACAGTCCCTCTGATACAGAGAACCGATGTTTTTTTTTATTTATTAACAAGCACTATCTAAGAAATCGAATCTGTTACCTCGACGGTTAAGATTTTTAAACATACATAATTTTTTAATATTTATAATGAAATATTTGAATGCAGGAACAAAAGACGTACTAAGGCTGTTTATTTCACGTCTTAGTCAATTTTAGGAACATTGAATTAAAACAAAAACTTTTATAAAATTTGATACCGTCGAGGCCTAAACGTCTGTAACCTAGCACCAGTATATATTTAATATTTAAATTTTTATTATCTGTCCATAGAAAAGATTCAAGAATTTTTTTATAATCTGTGTGAATTGGACAGATAATAACATAAAATCAAACAATTTGTTGTTACAAGCGATATTTATTGAAGGCGCTGAACGAACGCTGTCCAAAGTACAAATACGTTTACAATTATTATCACAACATAATAAATAAGTCGTATTACAAAAAAACGAAATATATGACTTCAAATTAAAAAAGAAACTACAGTCAATCATTAGTCTTTTGAGTGTTTTTACTATTTTTAAAATTATAATTTTACGATTTTTATGAGATGAACGAAAAATGCCATTAACATATATATATATATATATAAATATATTTAAAAATGTTAAAAAACTTGTGTAGGTATAGAAATTTATTTCACCGTTCGTCTAACCATAAGCATGATATATAAATTGCCATATTATTTTAATTGATACTAAGTTAGATATTTAAATTTACGATGGCAAATATCTTGAGGAGTTTCTTTTATATTTTAAAAAAGCATAACAAATATTAAAAAAAAAACGTAAATATGAAATGTAATGATGAAATGAAATACAGATAATAAAATTAGCCTTGTTATATTCACACCAATCTATCGAATCTCTCTCACAACTGCACGAGTATTTTTTATTAATTCAGAAACTATTTCAACTAAATATTTTCAAACAATTGTTTTCAAACAACAACACATGAATTTTTCACATGGCGTCTCTAAATCTACTCTAGTCAAAAAAAACCTAATATTTATCAAGATCAGTTGAAATAGTCTCTCATAGCCCAAAATTATGACAACATTTCCAAATATTTCGTACATAAACTTAAATGTCATGCAAAAGATTCATGGACGTAGGGAAGTTCCCATTTTATACAAACATTATATATAGGCCTTTAGCGAAGTTAAATGCATAGTTAGGGTCGTTTACTGGATTTTTATTATTGTGTTATAACAGAATCGCTTCTTTCCATTAGCTCTATACGTATACATAAATATTTATTTGAATACAAGCTATTTTTTAATATAACAACACTGCTAATCACAATAATATAAATCGAGTAATAATAATAGTTAAAAAAAAGTCTATAAATTAATCGTCGCACCACACAGGGTAGTCCAAGACAAAAACAATCGAAGCTAAAAATCGATTTAGAATCGATTTCGCGACAAGTCGACTACATTACGGCCCTATTTAAATTGTTAGGGCCCAAGACATATCTATATCATATTCTTTATAGAAAAATCGCATCCACTAATACTACAACTTATATATAGCATCCTTTTGTATATCTGTTTGTTATAGTTCAAACAATGTTTTTAATTTTAATGGAAATGCGAGTATTTTATTTCTCAAAATATCGATATAACGCCTAAGTTGATGGTATAGAGGCTTTGTGCTTACACCACTATTATTATATTTAAATGACGGCATTTGTTACTTTGAAAACTAAGCTCTCTATTGGATTTTTTGTCATTTCACATCAAAAGCTACGTAGGCCAGCTACTATCCCATAATTTGTTAAAACTCAGTCTAATAGCAAAATATACTAACCCATAAAACGTGACAATCAAGATCGATATTACAATATGGACATATTTCCCTCACTTATACATTAGTTAATCATTTATCAACTCTCCAGAACTAACAAACCGACATTCTATAACTTAGCACATTTTAGACTGAGTTTCATTAGAACAAAAGCCTTGATTCTAAACCATAATTAGCACAGGTTACACACAACGAGTATCGATATTGTATCAAAAATTAAATTAAATAAAAAAAAAAAGAAAAATCTCGAAAACAGCCAAAAAAAAAACAGATAAGAAATCAAAATCAAAATCCAATTTAATATAAACACACAAATGTTGCACACATGTATATACAATTAGGAACGTACAACATTCTAAATTCAAAAATTCAAATTCAAATTCAAAGCGTCACAGACTAAAAACATCAGAGGATACAATATCGACACAACGTGTGTGCGTCTGTACGTTCATGTGTGAGTCTGTACACACGTAGAACTCTGTGTGTATGCACGTGTGTATGTATGTGTGTGTGTGTGTGTGTGTGTATGTGTGCGTGCTAGTGATGTCTCGAAGGCTGTATGCGTCGCGAGATGTGCTCCTCCTGCTGCATTTTGGTGCGGAACTCCGCGACGAGGTCACGCGACTGCGCCAGTACTGCCAACTGCTCGTTGAGCAGCTCCTCCCACTGGGTGGCGTAGGCTGTGGAGTTGAATTGTATATATATATAATTACTATTAGTATTTAAACTTTATATAACAGTGGAATAGCATGTAGTTTAAAACAGAGGTTAATAATTTAAAATATTTTAAAGTATTTTAAAATATTTAAAAAAAAGAGAACTTATTTCTCATTTAAACATAACTACGAACATATTTTTTTAAAAATTATTTAACTTATTAATTGTCAATTTTTATTATTACTAAATATTTTTATTAAAACTAAACTATTTGTTAGTGCTATTTAGTGTGGTTATGGTTAAGTTAAGCGTAAATTGATTAACTTGATGTCGTTTAAAATATAATTATAGCGTTTTTAAGCTCTATTAAAAGCAAAAATTATAATATAAAAAGAAATATTTATTTAAAAAAAAAATTAAAAATTGTGTTAAAATTCCATGATGTGAGCGATTGCATTGGCATTACCGGAAGCGATGGACCGAGATTAATAATTACGAAATTTTGTTTTATGGGGCACTGTTACGTTATACCATAAATAAATATTAATATAATTTACCAATTGTATCAATATATTTTAAAACAAAGGCACTAAATTCTATTATGAGATGACTATACTAGGCTCTTTGGAATAGATTTTGATTCTGTTCGATATTTAAAACACTCTTAAAATACTATAGCAACAAAATAATAAAAATAATTAACTATTATTTAAATCAAAGTAAAATAATTTTATTCATAATAAGAAGATAGACTTCATATTTTGAACGTCCAATAATTTATTTAATTAATCACCAATTCGCCAAACCTAATGCCTCATATCTAAGAACTGGCACAACGAACTCAACGGGACTTTTAACGACCGACCATTTTTTTAATTTACCAAAAACTTACAATTTAACAATCCTTATATGACAATAATACTCTTGAACTATAGAAACGTATGAATATACCTGACCTGGAAGCCATCACCGTCTCATCACAACTAACTAACTTACTATTAATACTAATCATGGCATATCGCACAGAGAACCCCACAAAGTGATAACGAATGGTTATTAAACGTTAAACGTTTAAAGTGAATGCTTCAAACCTAGCTTCCGGCCACGCGGCATGCCAAGGCCATAGCTCGAGTGCGCGCGCTGGCGCTTGGCGCGACGCGCCTCTGCGAACAACACGCACACATACTACGTACTACTGCTACTTCTAGAACGTTCTAGTGCGTTCCAGAACTTACTGACGGCTTTTAGCATACACTAGCTGTTTTTTGCTTTGACATATTGGATATAAGAAGTACTCTGCGATACCAATATTTAACAACTCTAATAATAACAATGAAACTAATAATCATGTTAATAAAAGTCGATTTTACATTATAATCTACATAACATTTATCATTGCAAGGTTTCCACAACAGAAAAATAAATAATAGAAAACGTATATAAACAAGTAGTGCTGCCCACCGTCCTGGTCGTAGTCGACGTCGCGGGTGAGCGCGAGCAGCGCGTTGCAGCGCTGCGCCGCGTGCTGCATGTAGTCGGAGATGGCCTTGTGGTTGTCCAGCACCTCCTCCTCGGCGCGCTGCAGCTCGTCGATGGCCTCGTGGAACGTGTACATCTCCGCCGACATGTCGCCCTCCTGGCGATGCAGTTTGTTTATTAGTGAACAGTTTCCATCGAAGTCTGTCTGTTCTGTTCAATATTTATGAATTTCTATTGAAATTTAGGTTTTTTTTTTAGCTTCACGCTTCATCCCGCACATAGCAGGGTAGGCAGAGGGAACTGCAGGAACCATATGAACCTAGTGTTAAGACACTCCGTAACTTAGACCCTGCTTACTCTGTCCCCACCATCCATTTAGGTATATGTATATTATATAAATGTAACGCGTACTTAATGATACTATCATTGAAGCATTTTTGGAATTTAAACTATAAAAACCATAATTAGTGTTAGTGCGTACATTGAGCGAGCGCAGATGCGCGAGGTCGTCGTGCGCGGGCTCCATCTCCACGTCGGCCAGCGGCGACTCGGCGCGCCCGCGCGACCCCTCCGACGTGCCCAGCTCCTTCACTCTGTTCGACGATACATACACAATACGCTATATTTATATGTAGAAAATAAATAGGCATAAAACAAAAAAGATTTATTATTTATCGAAATTTATAATAATAATATTGGTATACCAACATTACTACATGAAAATCTCTGAATTTTAGACATAGCCTCACTTATACAGGTTCTAATTCAAAAAGCTGCCATACTTAACACATGCTGAATTCTCATAAACTTTTATCTATTACAACTTTATTAATTGCTTGGTTAAAAACCCACATTAATGAGTTATCAAACACGTGGCAGGGTAGGCAGAAGGAA
The DNA here is from genome assembly GCA_037178615.1 of Dione vanillae. NCBI lineage: Eukaryota > Metazoa > Arthropoda > Insecta > Lepidoptera > Nymphalidae > Dione > Dione vanillae. The sequence continues at coordinate 1,335,179 of JAZFAU010000063.1, read as the reverse complement.
CTGCAGGAGCTATAATAATCTAATGTTAAGAAACTCCGTCCCCGCTTTCCGCATTTTACGAGGCGTTGGGTTTTACGAGGTGTTGAATGGCGAAACTCAACGCCTCGCCTAGTCTAGTAGCCAGAGCGAAGAAAATGGAAATAGAAAAATCCATATTCCCAAACGAAAATCGAACGTATATACCATCGCATTAACAGGCAAACGTTACTTTTACGCCACGACAGTAATATGAAAAATAAACGAACATAAAAAAACAGTTGTTCCATTTATCGAATAAATAATATATTAATACTTTCTTAATAAATAGAGTTTTTATTCTTACCTGTCGGCGTACCGCAGCGTGTTGAGCGAGTGCTCGCAGGAGGACATGGCGGGCGAGATCATGGCGATCATGCAGGTGCGGCTCTTGTCGCCGATGAAGCTGTCGCGCAGCACCTGCGTCAGCTTGGACACGCGGAACGGCAGGTGGTTGTTGCCCTTCATGCCCAGCGCGCGGATGCACTCCTTCAGCGCCAGCAGAGACTTGTTGATCTCCGCGCTCTCCATGCCTGCCGACACGCCGTGGTAAATCGTGATAGAGACAGGTACAGAAAGGGGGGGAGGAGGGGAAGAGAAAGTATTTTTACGATTTTTCAAGTGTTAATTGACAATGAAGAAATAATACATATAAAATAGAAAACATATGAAATTTTGAACACAGTGGGACTTGAACCCGCGGCCTCTTGCGAACCGTGCATTCTTTATCACAATGCGTCCAAAATTTCACATGCTTTCCCGTCGCGTTCAAAAATACGAATAGAGATACAAATACAGAGACAGATATATATACTCACGCGTCTGGCGGTTGGCGGAGGAGGTGTCGGCGCCGCGCTCGTTGCCGGCCAGGTCGATGAGCGAGAACTTGCCGTGCACGCGGTGCATGCCGGGCGAGCGCACCACGATCTGGAACACGGCGTGCGAGCGCGACGAGTTGCTGTTGGCCGACGTCTGGCCCGACGTGCGCGCCGCGTTGCCGTGCTGGATGAGCCGCAGCACCTCGTCCACGTTGTCCACCACCTTCTCCGTCAGCCCCACGATCTGCACCTGCTGCTTGCCGTCCTCCAGCACGCGCAGCTTCGCCTTGTCCGCGAGCAGGTCGAACACCTGGAGTATGGTTTTTTCTTCGTGTTATAATGATACCTACTGACGTAACTTATTTCATGTTCATAATGAATGTGATTTTAAGGCCCACCTTGGCATGGCATCTACCCCAGTAGATGATAATGATAATTGAAGTGATTTAAATAAAAGTAATGTGTTTAAATACAATATTGTCAATTATTCTTATTTCAACTATACACTGTATATACGGACTACATATCGGGGTGGATCGCCATAGAGCTAGTTCTTTACTTTCTATCAGAATGTCCATTCTTGTAATTCTACACACGATGATTCTAAGATTGGGCACGCTTTATCCCGCTGCGGGATACGGCGTGAAAGTATACAGATATAGTCACCTTCCCAGAATATATCTCAAAGAAGGAAGCGGACACGATGAGGTTGAGCGGCTTGTACTTGGGCGACTTGAGGTACGCGAACACGTCGCGCGCCGCCATCGCGTAGATACCCTTCTTGCAATCTTGCATCTTGCCCTGGAACACAGTATTTGTGCATATTAATAATAACTTATACATTAAGGTAATCTTCAATAAATACCGAGCAAATTATTCATAATTAAGTTATTCATAATTATTCATAATTGGATTATATGTATATTTATGTGTATATATGTATATGTATATGTATGTGTATGTATATATATGTATATGTATGTATATATATATGTATATATATATATATATATATATATATATATATATATATATATATATATATATATATATATATATATATATATATATATATATATATATATGTGTATATATATGTGTATATATATGTGTATATATATGTGTATATATGTGTATATTATGTGTATATATATGTGTATATATATGTGTATATATATGTGTATATATATGTGTATATATATGTGTATATATATGTGTATATATATGTGTATATATATGTGTATATATATGTGTATATATATGTGTATATATATGTGTATATATATGTGTATATATGTGTATATATGTGTATATATATGTGTATATATATGTGTATATATATGTGTATATATATGTGTATATATATGTGTATATATATGTGATATATATGTGTATATATATGTGTATATATATGTGTATATATATGTGTATATATATGTGTATATATATGTGTATATATATGTGTATATATATGTGTATATATATGTGTATATATATGTGTATATATGTGTATATATATGTGTATATATATGTTGTATATATATGTGTATATATATGTGTATATATATGTGTATATATATGTGTATATATATGTGTATATATATGTGTATATATATATGTGTATATATATGTGTATATATATGTGTATATATATGTGTATATATATGTGTATATATATGGTAAGTGACCATTCAGAAAAAGAATCTTCTATTTTAATGCGCTGACGGCGTCCGAACAAGTAAGAACGAAACCAATCAACCACCTCAGGAGATATATTAAAAGAAATTAGTATAGCAAGAAGTATATCTAAATCAACAGTGTTGAAGGCGTTACTGAAGTCTAACAACGTCAACACTGTAACTCTCTGATTTTCCATACCCCGACGGATGTCATCGGTGATTTTGACTAATGCAGTAGTCGTACTATGACCAAATCGAAAGCCGGACTGCAAAGGATTTAAAAAGTTATGTTTTAATAAAAATGCATCTTTCCAGATGGATGGGAAATCACCATGGAATATGGAACGATTAAGGATAGTTGTGATTATTGGAGCTAATAGGTCTAATAAAGGAATGATCATTTTACGACTAATGCAATCAGCACCGACTGCATCAGTTTTAATAGCCATAATATTTCTTTTAACATCACTTACAGTGAATTGATTAAACTTAAAAGGAAGGACTTCGGGAGTCGGTAAAGTAGAAAGATGATTTAAAGTGTCTAATTTATTTGTACTATCAATTGTACTAGAAAAAGAGAAATTTTGATTAAGAGAATTGAGATCTAAATTTTTAGTGTGGACAACATGCTTAGTTTTACCAACTCCGAATGATTTAAGAAATTTCCAGACTAAGAATAAACGAACATAAAAAAACAGTTGTTCCATTTATCGAATAAATAATATATTAATACTTTCTTAATAAATAGAGTTTTTATTCTTACCTGTCGGCGTACCGCAGCGTGTTGAGCGAGTGCTCGCAGGAGGACATGGCGGGCGAGATCATGGCGATCATGCAGGTGCGGCTCTTGTCGCCGATGAAGCTGTCGCGCAGCACCTGCGTCAGCTTGGACACGCGGAACGGCAGGTGGTTGTTGCCCTTCATGCCCAGCGCGCGGATGCACTCCTTCAGCGCCAGCAGAGACTTGTTGATCTCCGCGCTCTCCATGCCTGCCGACACGCCGTGGTAAATCGTGAGAGAGACAGGTACAGAAAGGGGGCGGGACGATTTTTCAAGTGTTAATTGACAATGAAGAAATAATATATATAAAATAGAAAACATATGAAATTTTGAACACAGTGGGACTTGAACCCGCGGCCTCTTGCGAACCGTGCATTCTTTATCACAATGCGTCCAAAATTTCACATGCTTTCCCGTCGCGTTCAAAAATACGAATAGAGATACAAATACAAAAGAGACAGATATATATATATACTCACGCGTCTGGCGGTTGGCGGAGGAGGTGTCGGCGCCGCGCTCGTTGCCGGCCAGGTCGATGAGCGAGAACTTGCCGTGCACGCGGTGCATGCCGGGCGAGCGCACCACGATCTGGAACACGGCGTGCGAGCGCGACGAGTTGCTGTTGGCCGACGTCTGGCCCGACGTGCGCGCCGCGTTGCCGTGCTGGATGAGCCGCAGCACCTCGTCCACGTTGTCCACCACCTTCTCCGTCAGCCCCACGATCTGCACCTGCTGCTTGCCGTCCTCCAGCACGCGCAGCTTCGCCTTGTCCGCGAGCAGGTCGAACACCTGGAGTACGAATACAATATATATCTGGTTCGTTAGCCAAATAGCACAGGAATGTTTTTTTCTTCGTGTCAAAGTCAAAGTCAAAACAATTTTATTCAAAATAAGAAGTAGAAGCTTCATTTTTTGAACGTCAAATAATTAATTTAATTTACCACCACCGGTTCCCTAAAGTTAATGCCTCAGACCTGAGAAGAACCGGCGCAAGAAACTCAGCGGGACTTGATCTGCTTTATTTTTTTTTTAATTTTCCAGATGTTTACAATTTCACAATTCCTATTATTGACAACGATACTCTTGAACTAGACTGGAGCGAGCATTTCATTCCCAAGGTATGTTATCATTTACGAAATCATTAATATGGTAATAACCTTTAACACACAAACGTCGTTTCACAACTTTTTTAAATTGTGATATAGAACAATCTCGGACGTTTTCTGGGATCCTATTGTAAAAGCATACAGACCGTCCCATAAAAGAATTGCGGATGCGATTTAGTCTAGTTACAGGCGCGGTAAGTTTATGCCTGTTTCTTGTATTAATATTGTGTACATCACCAATTTTAGTAAAATCGTTAATATTTTTTTTACATACATTAAATTATCAAAGATATACTGTGATGCAACGGTCATTATATTTATTTCCTTAAATTTTTGTCTTAAGGAATCTTTTGGATTTAAGTTATAGATTGCGCGAATAGTCCGCTTCTGCAGAACAAAGATGTGTTATAAAAGATGTGTTATAATGATACCTACTGACGTAACTTATTTCATGTTCATAATGAATGTGACCTTAAGGTGGGGTAGATGATAATGATAATTGAAGTGATTTAAATAAAAGTAATGTGTTTAAATATCATATTGTCAATTATTCTTATTTCAACTATACACTGTATATACGGACTACATATCAGGGCGATTCGCCATAGAGCGAGTTTTTTACTTTTTATCAGAGTTTCCGTTCTTGTAATTCTACATGCAATGACTCGAAGATTGGGCACGCTTTAACCTGCTATATGCGGGATACAGCGTGAAAGTATACAGATATAATCACCTTCCCAGAATATATCTCAAAGAAAGAAGCGGACACGATGAGGTTGAGCGGCTTGTACTTGGGCGACTTGAGGTACGCGAACACGTCGCGCGCCGCCATGGCGTAGATACCCTTCTTGCAGTCTTGCATCTTGCCCTGGAACACAGTATTTGTGCATATTAATAATAACTTATACATTAAGGTAATTTTCAATAAATATCGAGCAAATTACACAAGGATTTTATTATTATTTACAATTATCATAAAATAAATGATAAATTATTGTAAAATTTTCATATACTTCTCTACAGATCCTTTCATACAGCACGAATTCATTAGTACAACTCAATTCAAGCCAAAAAATATACAAAATATATATAACTAATATTTTTTGAGACGTACCGTCTGCCTGTAAACGCGACGGTCTGAGGGTTCGATTCCTACGAAGATGGATTTTCCATTTTCCATTTTCTTCCTGTTGAATTCCGCCACTCAACACGCAACTCGAAAACGGCGGAAAGCAAGAACAAAGCAACGGAGTGTCTCAACACTAGGTTCCTATAGTTACTGCAATTCCCTCTGCCTACCCTGCTTAATGCGGGATAAGGCGAAAAAATAAAAACTGGTCAAGTGCGAGTTGAACTCGCGTGGAAAGGGTTCCGTACACAATATAGTGAAATATTTTCCCTGAAAACGTTTTTTCCCTAAAAACATTTTTTATCGAATTAACCATTTTATTTTCAATTTATGAAATTCTTATAGGTTTTCCTGTAATCTACAAGCCATAAACTATATTCAGTAATTTTTTTAAATTTTGGCCCAGCAGTTTCGTAGATTAGGGGGGGATTGGTCAATTTTCGGCTTTTATTCATGAATATCATCGAAACTATTTATTTTAAAAAATTAAAAAAAAAGTATATTCGAGATCCTGATAACAAGCCCTTTCATTTGATATATGACTCAGTAAGGTTCGCAATTTTTTTTTTAATTACCTAATTTATTCCCCGAAAATTACCCTTATTTAAAAAAAAAATTTTTACGTAACACATCTGTGTTCGGGTCAGGGCATTACACCATCCTGCCAAATTTCACCTGATTCGGTCTAGTAGATTCAGAGAAAATTGGCTGTGACAGACGGACGGACAGGAACACGAGTGATTCTATAAGGGTTCCGTTTTTTTTATTTTTGTACGGAACCCTAAAAAATATTTTTTTCAACTATAGAAAAACTAATTTAAGAGCAATTATTTATAAATAAGTTTAAATAAAATCTACACCCCACTCTCACACACAGTTCACTACGCGTCGGTACCTGGAAGTCGCCGCCCATGGTGTGCGTCTTCCCGGAGCCGGTCTGTCCGTACGCGAAGCACGTGGCCATGCCGCCCTCGAATATTGTCTGCACCAGCGGCTTGGCCGTGTATCTAAAATAATACGAAATATTATTATTACTATTTTATGTCAAATGAAGTTATTAAAAATGTCTTCTATGTAATAGCAGCGCATGCAAACTCGACTGGATTTTGCGCGAGAATATGTCATATATTAGAAAATATGCATGGCAATAGCTTGCAATCAATTAAATCCAAATAGCAATATCTACAATTTTTGCAATTTGTCCAAATTTTTTTATTGAGCAATATTTCCACTTATATTTACAAAAGTAAGTTTATAATGCATTTATTTTAATTCTTTTTAAAATGGCAATCCATACAATTTACTTTATTTATGTTATCTGTGCTCCTTAAATAAGATATAACATATTAAAAACCTTGAAAACTTGATAATATTATTAAATATATAAAGCCAATAAAAATATTTTTTACCAAAATGGATGACACATTAAAAAAATTACTATACAAAATAAAAATTATTATAAAGATTAAAAAAAAAACAAGTCTTACTTATAAACAACTTCATTAGTGCAGGAATCGTCGAAGGCGTAGTCGAATCGGAACTTTTGATTTTCGAGGTATTTCGTGAGGTCCACTTTGTTTTTCGGCTCGTGAACTATCATCTGATCCTTTGTTGGAACACTAATTACGTCCACCTGAGTATTAGACAAAAACAAAGTTAAAAAATTATATAAAAAAAGTTAAAAATAATAAAAAGAGAAAATAAGCGAGGACGGAGAAAACAGGGATTTAGTCCCTGTTTTCTCCGTCCCCGCTTATTTTCAACGGAGTGTCTTAACATTAGGAACCCAACGGGCCGGGCCGTAGCGTCTGGCGCTCCGTTCTCTCTGACTACCCGCTAGGGGTAAAGAGTGAAGATATGTTCATTCATTTGAATGAACAAAGTTAGAAAAATAGTATGTTTGACTGTAAGCAGGAGACTAAATTAATTTCATTTCTGTGCTTTGGTAAGGCCTGTGTGCGGCGTTAAGTTACGCCACTCAACTCGCTATGTCTTGAATATAAGGGGGCAGCCTAGAACAGAGTGATTTAACACTAAGATCTCTATATCTATCCTGTTATAATCAGAATATATCGCAAACAAGTAATATAATATAAAATTTTCAAAATTGAACAGTTTTTTAAGATTATTATTGAGGCAAAAATATTGTGTGGCTTTCCACAGAAGACGAGTGTAGGTTCAAATACAAATCACTGAAAAATATAAAAAATAACAGCATACAATCATTTTCTTGGTCCCATTCAAAATATAACAATAAGAAACAAACTTACCTCCTTCTTATTAACCTCCTTCTTGTTCAGCGGTCGTTTCCTCACACAGACTGTGATCTGATGGTCTTCGACCGGTTCGTTTCCCGTGAGGGGCCTGAATTCGATACTGTTCTGGTACTCCCTTATCATCGCTAGAAACTCCCAATTTGGATTGCCTGGGTCCATGTTCATTAGCGCTTCCTGTTGGAGAAACGTTTAACTTTAAAATCAAAGAAAAAACCGTGGTGGCGCAGAGGCGTAGCGTCTACGTGCAAAACGCGTCGATTTGTAGGTTTGATTGCCATGAGGACAAGATGGTTTTTTCTATTTCCATCTTCTTCGCTTTAGAAACTAGGCAAAGGGCGGCGTTGAGTTCCGCCACTCAACACGCAACGTCTCGAAAATGCCAAAAAAGGGGAGAACTGAACTTAACACTAAGTTCCCAGTGTTCCTGCGGTTCCCTCTTCATATCCTGCTAATAATTATAAGGAAAGTAACAACCAGGATAAACGTGTCGCTATACTTTTTTAGTATTACAACAAATAAAAGCACAGTTCCATAGAATATGTAATGCATAAGTCCAAAAACACAGTACTAGTCGTAAATAAAAAAAAATCCCTCATCTCTACATACCTATATTTTATCACAAATTTTACTACATTATATATGTCTTCTCGTATATTCTACTTTCACTCACTTTCACAGGTTGGCTGGAAGAAATCTCCTATAGAGATAAGTCCACCTTTGCTAATCTGTGTTTCTGTCTGTCATATGTTCTTAATGCAATAAACAATATTATATACCTTCTCCTCCTTCAGCTCGGCCTGCCTCTGCCGCCTCTTCTCCCTATTCTCCTTGAGCCTCTCCACCTCTTTGACTACGTTGGAGCGCCGCACCGCGCCCGACGCCACCGCGTGCGGCACCGACACCGTGCTGGACACGGCGGCCGGCCGCGCCGACGACACCGGCGGGTTGAACTGGAAATAAACGTTGAAAAATTATTAACTATAGTTTTATTTGCGTAGGATATTAAGCTTAGTTTCAACACTGTTTTTATCAGAAGTGATATGAATTGTATACTATATGGCGTGTAATTCAAAACAAACGCTACGTCTTTGCGAGAACAACAAAGTTAAAATTATCAATTATTTCCTTCACAAGTCTCAAGCTACTTGAAAAGTATATTACAGAAATAATAGATACTAATAACAATTCCTTGTAATTTAGTAATATGTGATTCTTGAGATATTCTAGATATTACGAAAAAATAGTGAATTTTTAAGTGTTTAAATCACAAAATTTAACAATCATTGAGTATATGGGACAAGGATAGGTAACTAAGGATGGTAGGGATAGGAACCTCTTTAATATTATGCATCCGTCGATGCGGCTGCAAGGGGTGCATCATCGGGACTACCGAGGCCGCACTCGGCGTGCTGCTTGTACGGGAACGACCGCCGGAAGTAGGAGGTTGCTGAAGGAAGGGATTGTGTGGAAATTGTGAGATAGGGATTAAGGTTATATATAAAGATATATTTTTTGCTAAGCTAGTTATCAAAAGAAAAGAGCGGAGATAGCTAAAACAAAGCTATTAAATTTATTACAACCTACCTTTGGACATCTTATTCTCATTTAAACACTTAAGACGGGAAAAATATCAATAAGTTTAAAAAATTTAAAGTAGAAATCGACAGTCCACGTCACAGTCCTAATCTTCTAAATCTCTAAGCTCACCTGTTGTGTAATCCTAGAGTTGGGCGCTGGTTGGGTCTGGGGCGGCGGCACATTCTCAGCACCTCGCCGCCCAGTCGTATCTCCGCCGTGACCGTTCGTGTAGGCGCCGCCCGCGTTCGACAGCCGCATCTGATTATTGCGGGTGACGCGGGACGGTGCTGCAACTGGAATTGTTTATTTTTAGGTATTATTTAATAGAAAAATATTTAATCATGTAAAAAATTGCATTTCTAATCTATATTGCAGTTTTTTTTACAATAATATACACGTATGTTACATATGTTACAAATAATCAAACACGCTTTAGACTACAAAGATGACTTAATTCTACATAAAGAACATAATATAAGTAACAATAATATAAAAGATAATTGTGAAAATGCTGAAACATTACATATAAACTATCATAATCATTGTAAGCACAACTCACTTTTACCAACAAATAAAGTGCTCAAAAACAAAATAACAAAATAGATAAATAACAAGATTAAAAACGTTTCATTTACAAATAAGCATTGATGAATCACAATCTCATACAAAGCATACGCTTTAATAATGACCAACTGATAAAATATAGTAAACATTATAAAGTATATATAAATAACAATAGCCAAAACGCGTGAAACCAAACGAAAGGAACTGTGCAAAAGCGATAAACGTGTCGTGCGATAACAGCCTACGCCTACGCCTTACGTGACTTCGGCTTGTCATCTTCCAACGTCTGTTCGATGGGTAGGATGTCAGATTTCTCGAACGCCTCAGTGGGAGGCGAGGAGTCCGCCGAGTCGGCCACACGTCGTCGACATCGCAACCACGAGCAACACATTCTTTGGCAATATCAGTCTTATATTAATTTCATTGGATAATGTCTTTAACACACTAAACCCGCATCTTTTTTAGATTTTATCCTTTAACAAGTGTAGTTTAGTTGACGGATAGTTCGAAATGAGCGTTGGCGCAAGGCAATCCTGCGCCTGCGCCGACTGCCATATTAGGATCTCTTTCCGTACTCAAGGCAATGAACCGTGACGCACGCGCGCCGCGACCGTGCGCGCAACTGCATATATAGAACAATGCCCAAAACAAGGCAAAAGGCGACCTTGGTATATAATAAAACTACTTTTGGAAATAGTTGAAGCACCAGTAGCCGGTTATACAAGGTATTAAAAAAAATTAACAGCCTCCAATTGTTCTCGCATCGTATTCTTAAAATAGTCGCAAAAGTTGACTCATAGTAGACTTACGCTATTAAACATAGTGAAAACCTTCAAGAACACAGAATAATATGCACTATAAACGGAAGCCACTTCAAAAGGCGGTAGGAAAAACCAAGACATAAAAGAGATACAAAGCGACCGGCACAATAGAAGGCACACAACTGATGTCACTGGTTACTGAACAATTTGTATTAATTGTACGTGTTTGAATTCATCAGCTGTACACTACCTACCTAGTATCTAGCTACCTACTGAAATTAGTAAATAACGACTGGCCACCTAGCAACGCTGGTCTAGTCGGCTTTTGAGGCGCAATGAAAAATGTAACACTGACGTCAGATAAGCATCGATCGATAGGCTTTTATGATTAATGTAGCAAAGTTCTTTGACTGAAAAACACCTCCATATCTATTAACGTAGCCTTCGCTTTTGTATAGTAAAATTTATGTTACCAAATTAAAAACCACTTTCATTCAAGGATTATCCATAACTAAAAATATTTATTTTATTAATAAATTGCAGTTCGCTGGTAGTTACTGTAATTGTAAGACGCTTTAAAGGAACAAATAAAATCATGTACACACAAAATATTTTATTTTCTTTTGAAGCATCTATTTTCTCTACTGTCTTGTGCCTTGAACATTGTCACTGTATTCTCCAGTTGCCACTTAAACAATCAATATCGAAATTTGTCGTACCATCGCGTGACATACAGACTATATTCTATCACGACAGTACACACACACATACCAATGTACTAAATACGTATGGTACTTTATTTTTTATTATGTTATTATTACTTACCTATTTTTATTATATTTATAGATTTTAACACTATGGTAAAAATTAAAACAAGCGGCTTCGTCAAAACAATAATCGGATAGCTTATATTCTAAATCATATACTGCTTATAAGCGGGGACGGAGAAAGCAGGGACTAAGCAACGGAGTGTCTTAACACTAGGTTCCTACGGTCCTTGCAGTTCCGTCTGCCTACCCTGCCATGTACGGGAGAAAGCGTGAAGCTATAATAAAAAAATAAAAAAAAAAAGAAAAATACTGCTTATGTATGCTAACACAAAATTAAAAGCACTAAGCTTTTAATTTTTTGTAACGCTTGATTAATTTTCATTAGTCAACACAGTTACAAATGTAAAATAAAAAGAACAACAGGACCGTCGTGGCGCAGAGGCGAAGCGTCTGCTTGTAAACGCGACAGTTTGTGGGTTCGATTCCCACTCGGGGAATTAATCTTAATTTTTCTATTTCCATTTTCTGATTTTCTGTGCGGTGTTGAATTCCGCCACTCAACACGCAATGCCTCGAGAAACGGCGGAAAGCGGGGACGGAGAAAGCAAGGACTAAAGCAACGGAGTGTCTTAACACTAGGTTCGTATGGTTCCTGCAGTTCCCTGTGCCTACCCTGCCATGTGCGGGATAAAGCGTGAAGTTAAAAAAAAATTTACTAGTATATAATAACTTAGACGCAATCTCCGAGCCTACAGTTGATTGGAGTTTCAACTGTTATGTCATATAAAAGCGTGATCAATTCGCATAATGCGGAAATCGCGATTGGCGGTGCAGGCGCGGCACGAAGTGATCAAATTAGAAACCGCCAACCGCCTTTGTTAAGCTTACTATCATGTTTGTATGACGATTTGTGTAATCATTTCAATGCTATTTGACAATAACTAGTGTTCTTTACAAATAACTAGTATGGTCTGGTAAGCCTTTACCTGTGCGGAAATTTAAGTTAGACATCTATATACATAAAGGTAATTTTTTCTGCTATAATAAACAACCTTAGGCAAATCAATATATAAAAAAATCACAAATATTATTTAGTATATAAGATGGCTTTTTTGCACTAATTGATTCTCATTAGCGCATGATTAATTTTATATTTTATTTAAACGATACTAACAAATTACGAAAATTGTCATTCATTTCTATGAAATTGTACTTATACAAAAATTACTAACAATACCACAAATATTTTTAAAAATAAAACAATTAAAAAAGCCATATGTTAAGAAACGGTCATTATAAATTATCCATGTTTACTTAGCCCCAGCAAGTGAGATAGGCTGCGAGGCGTTCAACGAGTCAACGTCAGGCATTATCGCGCGTGAAACCTGCCCGTTTCCTAGCTAGGAACGTCGGCCTATTTATGCACTTCTATTGTAATTTATTAGCCTTACCAACTTAACCTGGAAACACCTTATAGGTATTATTTCTGTAGTACTAATGTCTAATAGTCATTACATTGGTGAGAATATTTTTTTACTAACACGTATAGATCAAATTATGTTTAAATAATTTTGAATATTTTTTGTGAATTATGAACATACAAGTCACAAGATACAATATATGTATTTTGCAGGTCTAGATTTACATAAAATTATATGAGACAAAGCAATATTTCAAATGATTTTTCAATGCTTTTGTACATTTGTACGTAACACTATAGAAAAAACACATAACACCAATTACGACACTACAAGAACCATATCTTTCGCAGTCACCTAAAAAGACAAAGACATTTGCCACGTTAGTATATTTTTTTTTCCATCCAATAAGTACGTGTATCAAAATAGCGACCAATTAATTGCAGCAGCTGTAACAAAAGTAGAATTTCACTTGACCCTACGACGTGACTGACTCCGTGACAAAATTGAGACAAGACTACATTGAGCGTGGACAATCTTATTTGATTTGATAATCTCACGATCTCTATAACCTTTTATGAATAATTTAATTGATTGACTGAATGACTCTACATTTTTCCTGTTTATTAGTCGCGCTGTTTAATTATTGGAATTCTTCCGTAATTTCGTATAAAACGTTGCACGTATTAAATAAAATATTTCACAATCATACGAAGAATTCATTGAATTTGTAATTTACATAGAAATATTATATTTAGTACATCTACATACATACATACATACATACATTTGACATTAGATATATTCGAAAAGAAATAAGACACGGACGTATTATTTCAGGGTGTCGAATTCCGCTACATTCAACAATTCTATAAAGCCTTTTAACCTACTTCAAGTTAATATTACGATAGTAAACTTATAGAACGTGCTCGCATTAATGTCATTTTGCACATTAAGTGCTTTTTACTTAAGGTATTATAATCCACTTTTATATTGGCTTCTTAAACTTATAATAATGTTTATACATTGACGTAATTGAATGGTAAAGCCATTCAATTTTTCCATTCAAGTTATTTGATTTAATTATTTCCAGCAGTGTTTATATACAAATATATCATATATAAAACTGAAATCTTAATAAAACAAACAAGGCATAGTGGTGATAACCGTGTGAATTCACCGGTCGTTCGCTTGCGCCTACACACTGCATCTTGAATCATACAATACGGTACATTGTACTCGTTAATAAATAAAAACGACTATGTTATGCGCAAATTCATTGCACGTGGGTTAGCTTGCTTGATATACAAATGTAATTTGGTTGATAATATTTTAACAATCATTACTAAATAATTCTAAAACTAAGAATAATATCCGTCCTGATCCTATTTAAGGAACAATACCAAGAAAAAATTACAGGAAAAATAAAAAGACTACCTCACTACCATATAAAATCCTAAGAAAATCAAACGAGGCGCTGTCAACACCTCTTCCCAGTATTTAACAGACACATTAAAGACGACAAGACACTAAATGAACCATAATTTTCGCATTGACTTAAGAAATGCAAAACTATTTTTTCACAAAAATATATATATTTTCCCATCCAATAATTACGTGTATCGAAATAGCAACGTAAAATTTATAGGAAAAAAATTAAAAGATTATCTCACTATTTCCAATAAAACGCTAACAAAATCAAAGTAACTAATAACAAATCTTCCCAGATTTTAGCTGACACATTAAACACAACATCGTAGAAACATTTTCAGGAAAATCGATGCACAAAAATGCACTTAACACACAAAACTTACGGCGTGTATTTGCCTTCAAGTCAGATCTCTGATAGAGGCCAGGCATTTTTCAGGCCACGATTATACTATATCCTCAAAATTTAGGTTTACACAATGGTGTCGGCACCAGGCGGCTGTGTGGTACGCGGCCGGCCGCGTACTGTCCGCCGCGCCCCCTGTCTTTATACTTATAGCTGCTGACCGCCCCATACGTTCCACCCTTAATAACCATTATTATTTATTAATAAGGGTTGATTTGCTTATGTCTATATGTAAGATAATTATTAGACATTTATTATACCTTAAAATAATAAATACATTGTAAATTTTGTAAGTTCATACCAAGTAGTAGACTAGTTATAATCTAGTTAATTTTTTGATGAATAAAGGCTGTTTATTCATACAAAAAATTTTCATAACAATAATATAATTGAAACGGAAGCTGTTGTTTACGACATTTTATTAATAGTTGTAAAAATATTCAAAAATAATGGCTAACATTCAAAAGTACAGTACTTCTTTTAATGGTTTATAAGTGAAGATAAATAGCACTTATTAAGTAGCTGAAATATTTGAATGCGTCTTATTAAAAGAATATATCTAATTTACACATAAGCATTGTAGATACCGTTTGACAACTCAATTCCAATTTGACACTGAGGTCCCGGCCTGTAAGACGAGAGGTTTGGGGGTCGCAAAGACAGTTCCATGACAACACCAAAACTTAGGAGTAAGAGACTATAAGTTCTTTGACTCTTGTTCTTGTTCTTTCTTTGAGTAATGAGACTAAACAAGTATTTTTGGCTACATATACATGTATAGAATTATTAATTTCATTTATGAGATATTTAATTAAAAAAAAATAATGAAAAAGATATTAAAATAAATGTATAGAGAATAACATCCACAAATCAATATAAATATATATATAGTAATTGCGTGATGTACAAACTTATAAAGAACGATAACCAAGTTATCATTAGTATAGATTCGTCTGCGGTCAATGCACCCAATATAAAGCAATAAAGGTAGGTGGGAACACTAAATTTATTATAAAGCCTGTGTAATTGTGGGAAGCATGCCATTAGTTGTTACTATCTTCTGTAATAAATGGTATAGTATATATATATTACTATTTCCTCATATATATAAATATTTAATATTATTGATAAACAATGTTAGTTTCATAACAGAAATGAAAAAAGACGATATGTTCATTAATTTTTTTTGCCAAGGCTATTTTTAATCTTCATAGCAGAGGAGATTATGTTATATAACATATAGTACTTAGCACATAATACACATAATTTTCAGACACTGTTGTGTGATAGAGCAAAAGTGCAGCAAAAACAAGTATAGTTCAGTTCTAAGGCTATGTAATTGAATATTAAAAAGCATATGACACGATTTTTAAACAAAACCAAACAATTTCTAAGCGAAACTGTAAAATACCACAGCGTAGTAACTTAACTTTATTTTCAATATATCTCTCTATTTTCATAATGACTACAAGACAAGAAAAATAAATATTTTTCTCGCATCTGGAATATTATTCCTAGAAATTTTCATAACGTAGCAACATGCCCATATTGTTGCTTATAATATATACGTCTATGAAAATATAAATGATTGTTCTAGGCCCGCGACTATACCCAAATGGAGAATGTTGAAGGAGGTTGCCTTATACCGTTATATTATATCGTAAGATCGCTGTTTTATCTTCTTGATAATATAAAATAATTTTAAATGAAATTTTTACCGGGTTTTGCACTTTTGTATTGTACATGTTTTGGAAATTCGACATTTCAAATACTTTGCAGTAATCAATAACTCCTGATCTGTAGCAATCAAAGATCTTATTAGCTAAATAAGCTTTACAAATAACTAGGGCTTTACCCTAGTTATCACATAAGAAGTGCATAGGTAATATATACGTGTTCCGATAATTTAAGAGAAATTTCCATATTTATATAAGAAATACTGAAATTTGCATATTTATACAAATTTTTATACTTAAATTTTAACTTTAAACAATGAAAAAAACTTCTTCAACTGTAGAGTTCACACTTGACGTAAACGAAATTTCGTGCATACATTAGCGGCCTTCGAGGCGACACAATGTCAAGATTGTATTATAACAAACGCGACCGTGACCCCGGGCCAGGATGTAAGTGGCGGACGTTTAAACGGTGCAAAAACGAGGAAAGCGGCTTTCAACATTTCTATACGACAATTGTAAGATAATGACCGGAAGTAGGACAAATTTGAGCGTAGATGTTGAATTTAACTCGAAAACATGACGGTTTGTGGGTTCGACTTTTTATTTTAATTTTCTTGGCTCTGGCAACTAGGCAAAGCTCGGCATGGAGCTTCG
This sequence comes from Dione vanillae, assembly GCA_037178615.1. NCBI lineage: Eukaryota > Metazoa > Arthropoda > Insecta > Lepidoptera > Nymphalidae > Dione > Dione vanillae. Next base: position 1,318,118 of record JAZFAU010000063.1, on the reverse strand, counting down.
CTTCTCAACATGTATACCTCGAAAAGGCGTAAAGCTAGGAACGGAGTGTCTTGACATTACACTCCTACGGTTCCTGCAGTTCCGTTTGCATACCTTGCTATGTTCAGGATAAAGTATGAAGCTAAACAAAATTATGAATATGTCGCCAATAACTTTACTCTTTTAAATGTAAATATTATCAGCTATCTAAATTACTTTCTCTCAGAAGATGCGTTAAAAAAAATTTAATTACATCATTAAGTATTATCAAAGTAGCACACCAAGAAACAGCAGCAATATGTCCACAAAACAAATAACTTGTGCAAACAACCGTTGCCAAATTACAATTATGCAACGCCAAGACACAGAGCGCGCGTAGAATGATAGGAACTTCAGAGTATGTTCGTCTATGCATCATTTAAAAGCCATTTCCAAAAAATGGAAAAAGTTTAAGCAAGTACCTAATGACATTAAATTAAATTAACCTTTTAAAATAGGGGTTGAAATTCAAAGTAACATATTTTTGTCTGTATTCCTAAATCAAAATTGTACTATCATAATATTTATAAAAAAGTAAACGCCCAGCTCCCTTATTTACATAGCTAACATTCTTATTTATAGTGTACCCTATCTTTCCACTGATATATAACATCAGATGAAACCATTAGAACCAATTTAATTCAAATGATATACCAATAATTTGATAAAAATTATGCTTCACGCTTGCAAGTTAGTTGAGGCACCACTTATAGCAGGGTAGGCAGAGACAACCGCAGGAACCGTGTGAACCTAGTGTCAAAACACTCCTTCCTCGCTTTCCGTCTTTTGAGGCATCACTTATTGCGTAACGGAACTTAACGCTGTACTTCCTAGTTCCTAGTAAAAGTGCCTCGAAAAGGCGAAAAGCGGGAACGGAGAAAGCAAGGACTAAGCAACGGAGTGTCTGAACACTAGGTTCATATGGCTCCTGCAGTTCCCTCTGCCTACCCTGCAATATGCAGGATAAAGCGTGACGCTAGAATAAAAAGAAAATATTATAAGAAAGATACTCCTGCACAAACAATAAATAAAACTATATAAATTAAAAAAATTAAACAATTGTAATATTAACATGTTTTATTTAAATACAATATGAAATATCTAATAATTAATTGTATGCATATTGTATAATCACTATGCAATGGCGTTTACAGCAAACAATCGCGACACCTAGCCAACGCGCAACGCGACGTTTGATTAGCGTTACGGATGACACCGTTGGTGTACGTTGCCCTCTCATTTGGTGTTTACTATATATTTACTAGTACAAGCTAATTTGAAATTGACTGTATTGACTTTTATGTCAATCGATTTTGAATAAATCTTTAACTAGCTTGTGGGTTTATTCTCCATTTGTGAGAATAAATAAACGTCTTTTTGTAAAGGCGGAAAGCGGGGAACGGAGTGTCTTAACACTAGGTTCGCACGGTTTCTGTGGTTCACTCTGCTTACCCTGCTATGGGCGGGATAAACAGTGAAACTATAATAATTTACTACTTTGTTATTTGCAGGAAAGAGCGATAAGCGAAAGGTAAAAAAGAAATTAAAATCGCAAATTAATAAAATTAAAAGACAATACAGTTTACTTTACACACATTTCTCGTTTATCTAAGAGATGACACGACTATTGACCTCCGCAATTAATCATGAGTGTACAAACAAACTCCACTTTCCTGTAGCTTAATGGATAATAATATACGTACTGTATATCTAAGTATAGTAAGCATATTCATCAGTTAAGTTATAATAATATAATAAGAACACCTACCAGCGAATTTACCAGCAGCAAACTGATAGCAAACTATAATATAGCAAACTGAAAAAGGATACCTAAAGGTTAAATCCATTGCTACTGGCCACAGCGGTAATGTTTGAGGTGTCACTTTTTTTACATATATGTACTTAAATTTTAAAAAAATCTGTGAGTTATTGCTAAATTCTTAAAAATGGTAACGTAATATATATATTAAAGCATATTTTTGCTATAGTAACTGTACTAAAAAGCTGATAGGATATAAGACCTGACGTGTTCTATACACGATATGGATTATCGCGTGACATTAAATAAATCGATTAAGTTTAACCTATTTTTTACAACCAACAAAAACAATTCATAGTCTGTAAAGCTCTACTGAAATAGAATTTTGCTTTTTTGTCTTTAACGATTTATCAGCATAGAAGAGGCCTATATGTTCTTCGACATGCTTATATGCTAGTGATAAGGAATCTTTGTAATTTAAAAAAAAAATAACATCGCTAATCTTCGACTACGCAAATTTCTTGATTAAAATATTATTTTAATATAAAAAAGCTTATTCCAGTTCCAAAAAAATATATAGTAAAAAGTCCTATTATATTTACAATAAAATGACTGACAGATCAATTTAAGCCGTTGACAAAGAAAGCAAACATAATAGAAACACGTCATGACAATCAAAAATAAACCAAAGCAGAACAAAGCTCTTTATAATGTAAGATCGTCGTCTGAGATAAGTGCGGACCGTTAAGAGTTTGGCGAGTTCGTTTGCGATGCTAAGGCTGTGATTCACGAACCGACAACATGTCCATACATGTAAACAGTACATACAGTGATATTGAAGTGTTATTTTTATTTTTTGAATGTAAAAACCAGTTAGAATGTAGTCATGATTACGACTTAATCAAATATGACCGGTCTTGGAAGTATCTAATAGATTATTTTTTGATTAATCTTAAGATTTGATAATTGATCATTATTATGAGAAATTTTCAAAGAAATATTTTTGATTTTTTAGCCTCACGCTTTATCTAAAAGGCACTAAAATAACGTTGACTGAATTCCTATCAAAGTCGCGCCAAGAAGTGTTCGTCGCAGCTCGTAAACACTTTGGAATTAAGAAGTGCTGGTCAGCTGATGGCATGATAGTTATTTTAGTGGCTAACAAATCTAAGGTGAAAATATCTTCTATGTCGGAGCTCAAACTGTTAATCACACAAAATCCAAAATCCTCTAACAACAGTTAGTCGGGTATCTGTTTTGTTTTTATCTCCTCAATTTCGTCGGTTTATACGTGATATTTCGTGTATTTAATGTATTTAGTTGTTTTTTTTGTCAAATATTTAAGTTTCTTTTGTTAACCAAAAACACTAAACATTCCCATTTGTTTACTTTCAATGTGACATAATATTTGACGTATCACGAAATGTCACAGAGTAAAAACGATATAGATGATATGGTTGTTTACAATTACGTTTCTCTTTATGTAATATCCATTTTAAGTATAGACATATTTTTTTTAATTTCTTTATGTGTTGTAATATTTTTTTGGTTAGTCAACTTGTGCACGTGGATTATTATTATTATTTGTTTTTTGAATATATTTTTTTAATTTTTATTTATATATAAATTTATTTATATTTATTATTCGTGTATATTTTTTTTTGTATATTTTTTTATTATTTGTATATTTTTAATAATTTAAAACTATGAACACAGATGATGAGTTCTTGTCTTGCTCATCTAGCAATTATGATAGTATTGATAGTAATAACTCTTCTTTTTCAGATACAGATACTCTTTCAGAAAAGTTATCAAATATATTTAATAATCCTTTTGGTTCTCTTTCCTTAGTGCATATCAACGCGCAGAGCATACCTGCTCATTATACTGATCTTCTCGCATCCTTTGGCTCCGGCACAGTCGATTGTATTCTAATATCTGAAACCTGGCTTAAACCATGCCTTTCATCTGCTTGCTACTCCCTTCCAGGTTTTCGTTATTCCGGAATGATCGCACTGAGCGGGGTGGGGGTGGTGTTGGTATATACCTTCGCAACAACATTCCTGCCAGTGTAATCTCTTGCTCTCCTAGTCAACCTGTAGGATTTCTTGAGTACCTTTTCTTGGAAATAGTCCTACACCATAAAAAAATTCTTCTCGGTGTCTTGTATGCCCCCAATGACAAAGTAAATTATTTTAGTTTTCTGGAGGACATTTTGGAAAACTTTTCACAACAGTATGAACATATAATTTGTATGGGCGACTTAAATACATGTTTATTAAAAAACGACACGAGAAGTAAACAGTTAAGAGCTATTAATGAATCTCTCAATTTATATATTTTACCCATGTCTTCTCCCACACACTATTTTCCTAACTGCAGGCCTTCCCTCATTGATATTATCTCAGTTTCTAAGCCTGATCTTGTGATCTCTCACGGCCAATTGACTGCTCCTTTCTCTTTTCACGACCTTATTTTCCTTTCATATAAGCTACGCCCTCCTAAAGTTAGAGGCAAAATTTTTTTCCAGCGTAATTTTAAGCTTATCGACATGGAACGCTTCAGAGCAGATTTGGAGAACATCGACTGGTCACCCATAATGTCATTAAGTAACATTGACGATATGGTAGAATCACTAACTACTGAGTTGATTAATATCTACAACACTCATGCGCCAATACGACCAGTTCGAATGAAGCATGCACCCGCGCCCTGGTTGACCCCAATTATCAAAAGATGCATGACTAAGCGCGATCGGGCCAAATCTAGAAATAAAAAACATCCTTGTGATGAAAATTTAGCTACATACAAAAGACTGCGTAATATTTGCAACAGAATGTGTAGGGATGCCAAACGCCGCTATATTCACAATACTATTCAAAACCTATCTTACGACCAAGTTTGGAGATTCTTAGAGTCACTTGGTATAGGGAAATCCACTGATCGCCATCATATTTCAGTGGATCTCAATGTTCTGAATTCCTTCTTTAGTAAACCTACTTCAAGTATTAACAACCAAAGAAAACAGGAAACACTTTCTTCTTTGTCTTATATTGACATTCCTGAATCTGCCCTATTTGCATTTAACTCTGTATCAGAAGATGAAGTCAAGAAGTATGTTCGCTCCATATCCACTAAAGCCATCGGAAGTGACAATCTCAGCCTTGAGATGATTCTTCCCGTGTTGGAGAACATTGCACCAGTGCTCACCCACATTCTAAATTTCTCACTGTCACGTAATGTCTTTCCTTCTCTGTGGAAAAATGCTTATGTTGTTCCGTTACCTAAAACCTCTAATCCCTTCTTAGTCTCTGACTATCGCCCTATCTCCATCCTGCCTATCCTATCCAAAGTACTTGAATCCATTGTTAATAACCAACTGTATTCCTTTCTCTCCTCAAATAATCTCCTATGTCCCTTCCAGTCTGGTTTCCGTCCCTTCCACAGCACAGTTAGTGCACTGCTGAATATTACGGAGGACATTCGGTGTGCCATGGATAACACCAAGCTCACCGCAATGGTACTACTGGATTTCAGCAATGCATTTAGCTCTGTTGATTTCGACATACTTCTTGCTTCTCTTCGCGCAGTAAATTTTTCTTCCTCAGCCATAAACTGGTTTCATTCTTATCTCTTCGGACGCCAACAATGCGTGAAAGTGAATGACCATACGTCATCTTGGCTAGATCTCACTGCTGGCGTTCCACAAGGCGGCATTCTCTCTCCTCTTCTGTTTTCTATTTTTATAAACAATATTTCCAAAGTCATCTCTTCTCCTTACCATCTGTATGCGGATGATTTGCAGTTGTATCGACATGGCTATATTCATGAACTGTCGGATGTTATCAATATTTTAAATAACGATCTAGCTGCTATACAACGTTGGGCTGAATCCTTCGGTTTAATAGTGAACCCGAAAAAATCGCAAGCAATTATAATCAGCAGTAGCCGACTTGCAAGTAAAATTAATTGGAATGCAACACCCGCCATTATATATTCTGGAACTCAAATTCCATATTACGATAAAGTTAAGAATTTGGGTCTAATTTTTGACTGCAATTTGTCTTGGACACACCACATTAGCGATCTTAGTAAACGTATGCATTTCTCCTATCGTTCTCTTAAGCGTCTCCAATTCTTTCTCCCCCATAAAACAAAAGTAATGCTAGCGCAATGTCTCCTTCTCCCAATTCTCGACTATGCCGATGTCTGCTACTTGGATGTGACTGAGGAGCAATTTAACAGATTAGAGCGTCTTCAAAATCTCGCTATACGCTTCATTTACGGTCTTCGTAAGTATGACCACGTATCTCATTTTCGTGCTCAGCTTAATTGGCTCCCTATTCGTTTTCGCCGTGATATGCATATCCTTTCTCTTCTGTTTAAGATAATCAACTATCAAAATTTCCCTCCTTACCTACGTTCCCGTTTTAAAATCCTTCCCGCTCCTACACGCTCGAGGAGGTCTGGTGTTTTACCAATGCTAGACATTCCTAAGAGCAATACCAAATTTCTCCTAAAGTCCTTTTCCGTACAGGCTCCACTACTTTGGAATAAACTGCCCAAGGCCATTCAAGAGAGTCAATCAATTGTTTCATTTAAATCATTATTAAAAAAACACTTACTTAATGAACTTTAAAGTATCTGAAATCTTAATTTAACTATGTTTCGTTGATATTATATTTTTTTGTGTATATATGTATGTGTGTATGTATATATATGTATGTATTTATATAAGTATGTCTATTTACTTATGTGTGTATATGTATGTATGTTTTCTATGCCTTATGTATTGATTTTTTTATTATTATTTTTTTTTTTAACCTTATATTGCATTTTTCTGTCTTCTCGTTCATTCTGCTTTCATCCACTTTCACAGGTTGGCTGGAAGAAATCTCTTATAGAGATAAGTCCACCTTTGCTCATGATATTTCTGTATTTCTGTCTTTCTCATTTTTTTTTTAATGCAATAAAGAATATTATTATTATCTTGCTCATAACAGGGAAAGCAGTGTGAGCCACAGAAACCGTGGGAACGTAGTGTTAGCACACTCTGTTCCGTGCTTTCCGTCTTTTGAAGCATTACGTATTGTGTGAATGAAATAATTCATCCTCCCTGAGTGGGAATCGAACCCACAAAACGTCGTGTAAACAGACAGACACTACACCTTGACAACGCCTATATAATTAATACTTTGTGTCATATATATACTAGTAAACCAAAGATTCACTGATAAAATTACAATAAAATATAAACTAATATTTTCCCTATATATAATAAAAAGAGCTACACTATCTTGTATTTAATCCATTGCATACTTCATCGATACCTAAGAGCAAAAGATGCAAAAATATCTGAGTTCATCAGCTTCCCATTTCTCTTTTCTTACATGCTTTCACATGAATGAATTGTTATAAAAAAATACTAGACAACTACTTCTATAATACGACAATATCGACTCCCTTCAAGAACTGACACTTTAGAAGTTTAAATTTAATCAATAGTTAAAATATTAAAATTTATTTTAAGCTGAATTTCTTTTAAGATACTCCTTTACGTCGCGTTTAAGAGACAATGCGTGATGAATACTGAAAATTAAAGCCACGATTCTTACCAGACCTAGAATAAGAATATTACTCCGATTAGGTATTGAACCCACAACTGTCGCATTTACAGTCTAAACTGTACCGTACCACTCTAATATAATTATATAAAATATTATATGGGAATACCCAGACATAACTTAAACAATTATCAAAATCTATAATGATGTACCAGGTCTTCATAATATCCAATGAACTTTGTAACAGAAGGCAATAGCCACGGTTAAATAATATGTTTTTAATACAGCATTTTCCATAGTGATCAAAACGTCATTAACAATCTATTCGTGATGATGTCTTGTCTAAGATCAAAGATACTCGCATCTCTCGTGGATCACGAACAAACACTATTAGATTTCTTATAATAACACTTTCAACTAAAGTTAAATACATTAATAGATTAGAAGAAACAGATGTTATATATATATATATATATATAAATATATATATATATATATATATATATATATATATATATATATATATATATATATATATATATATATATATATATATATATATATATATATATATATATATATATATATATATATATATATATATATATATATATATATATATATATATATATATATATATATATATATATATATATATATATATATATATATATATATATATATATATATATATATATATATATATATATATATATACATAATATAATAATAGTTAGTAGGAAAGGTTGGGAAACTAAACTACGTTTTAGACCAGGCAGACTGATCTAAATAATTATAATAAAAAGAAGTTTCAGCATTTTCACAAGAATAATATTAAAAATATTATCTGAATTATTTTATTTCTTACCTTTAGTTGCTACCGGTATCGACTGCCGTGTCATATCCTAAAACAGAAAAACATATTAATAAATGAATTTATTAAATTGGAGTCAATCGCAAAAATATTTTTTAAGCCAAAGACAATAATAAAATGAGATTAGAATCTATTTACAAAAGTAAAAAAAAAGGTAGCCATAACCATAAATTGACTATAGACAATAAAGAAATCCTAGCAGAGCAATGAAAAAAAAAATAATAATAAAAAAAAAAATGTATATTTATGATTACCCGCATGTTAAACTACGTATAAAAATTGGAAAGCATAATATAGTCGCATGCGGGTCTGTAGGCAAAAAATGATAACAAAACTTATAAGCTAGAATTTAATATACTTAAATCAACTCTAATGTACGTTAGCTAATTAACCTACAATCTTAATTAAAAAAATATATATAGACGATTTTCGGCGGAGTTCAAAATTTCTGATTTCTTTAAATATTTGTTCTCCTTAGTGTGTGTTAATACTTTAAAAATCATAAATATATAAAATATTAAATTATCCCAGGATAGGCATAGAATTTAATATCAAACACACATACTCCGTCCTCGGACTTTGCCATTTGAAACGCGAAAATCATTGCCGAATTTTTACTTACCAGAAAACGTAGAAATGACAAATTATTTCCACTGAATCTAATCATTCTAGTTCATAGTAAGACGAAATAACTGTACCACTATAGTTTAGCAAACGAAATATTAAATATGTACACTATATCACCTATTAAAAATTTCTATTAAAACCAAAATAAAAAAATGATATACTGTGAAATAAAATCCATGAATAATGAGCTTTTCATGAATAATGAGCTCAATATAGATATTACATATCGACAGTTCTTATTTAATTCTACTTTAATGTCACAAGCTCTAATAACTACAATTCTTATAGCTGTAGTGTGTCAAGTAAAAGTACACAATTTCACATATATCACGCTATCATCTATGGGAATCGAACCCATGACTACCGAACTAGTATTATCATGACAAAAATATTATCTATTGAACTATTGGTCAAAAATAAAAACGAAAGTAATTAATGTACTTGTAATACATCAACCCAATAGGTACTGAGCCCAAATAAAGGATAGCTACTCGAGTAATTTACGCTCACGATGGCAGTTATCGTAAAAAGCCAACTCGCAGCCATGGAGAAGCAAAAAACAGTGATTATTTAAATTTTACGGCAAATTAACAGTAATATCCTGCAATTACGTGAAAATCCAAAAATTGCTAAGATATTTTATTTTGTTTATTTGAAATTTGTAAATTGTAGAAAACTTGCTTTGGACGTAGGTTCTAAATTCACTTTAATTTTTTGTATGATAAATTGTAGCCCTTGTATCAAAGCTTTTCTTTTAGGGATTTCGAGACTTGTAAATACCAAATTGCAGCACTTACTTAAATTACTATACTTAGTGGTTTAGGCTATCCGTTGTCTGTCAGTCAGTCAGTAAGTAATTGTATATAACCAAGTAACTGTTTCCTATCAGCGTTTCTCCAATTTCTCAAGACAAGTGCTGTATAAGGTGCTATCCGCTCAATATCTCAAATGTGGAGAGCAAACGATTCTCCTTAGGTAAGACACCTTACTAAGTGTATGAACAAGTATGTTTTATGTAATACAAACATAAAACATTATAACTACATATATGTTTCACCAAATCTATATATTATCTACATGCCTGACACGTATACATTTTAAATTTACTACTATGAGAACATAAATCATGTAAATTACCTAATAATTGCAAAAAAAAGTAAGTTTTTAAGCACATAATAATTTATACGTTTTTGAATACAGCAAAAAAAGCAGTTCGGCAAAAACGTCATCAGAAAACAAGGCAAGAGACAACGGAAGCAGTGCCTTTTTATAGACAGAATAGCCATCGCGAATTGAGCTGATGATTCACATATGCGGGGATTGCTGGAGCAAATTTAACTTTCTGCTAATTTAGTTAAGGCTTGAAATATAGACATGATCTGTTTAAAGCTACTTGTATTGCCGTTATATTATAATACATAGTAAAGTTATTTTTAAATATATATATATATATATATATATATATATATATATATATATATATATATATATATATATATATATATATATATATATATATATATATATATATATATATATATATATATATATATATATATATATATATATATATATATATATATATATATATATATATATGCACTAAAAGATAAATAATTCTTAAATAATAACAGGAAAAAATATAGTAGCGTATGTATTAACGATTGCAGTGTTCTTTAGCGTCGTGCACAACGTGATTTCTACCGATTATAATTCAAACTTGAAAGTATGTAATTCATTGAATTTAATATGTATATACAAACACGTAATCACTTAGTATAAGCTTTTAAAAATGTCATCCAATATTCTTAATTGGATATTTTAAGATTTAGGACTGAAACAAAACTTTACTTAAGGAAAATTAACAAACCAATTCCTCAACAAATTTATTTTAAATTAAAGCGTGGGATGGTGAATCATCTTCGTTATATGATATCACTGTTGACACTTCTCCAATACGTAACAAATTTTACACACTACATACATACAAATACCGTTAGAATTGTATAGAGTGCAACAGGTGACTGAACGGTTAACTATTTATGATACTTACACGTAATTATTTTAGAACTAAATAAAACATTGGTTGCAGTTTTGTCTATATAGAAATCAGATCGCATGTAACTTTTAATAATTGAAAGTTAAACAAAAACACAACCAAACCAAAGCATCATAATACATAAAACAAAAAGAAGCTGTTCGTGTGCAAATCAAAGATGGTGTCAAAAAAAGTGACAAGAAAAACGGCGAGCGATGCATCACCGCTGCATGCGTCCAAGGTGTATAGTGTAATACGAGATTGTGCGTGAAATACCGATCGTGAGTTGCGCACGGGCAGCGTGTGGCCCGAGTCGATGGCGCCCTCGACCTCTGCACCCTCGCGCAGGAACCCGCCGTCGTCGGACGACGAGCCCGACGGTTCCTTAGACAATACCTTCAAACTTACTTCACGCCAAGCTTCCATTTGTCTCGGACACATAAATGAGAGCTTTCTAATCGTCCACTTCCAGTGAAAAGTGAAACCGACTAACGCGAGTGTGGAAAATCGATGTTCCGGCGTCCGGCGTGCGTCGGACATCGGAAGGTCATCTAAACATCAATCATTAAGATCGAACAATATACTGAATGCACTATTGCTTTTATTGAATTTCACGAAAATCGGAAACGTGTACTATATTTGTCATATAACGATTCGTTTCGTTAACAGTTTGTAAGTGTTTAAGTGAGATGAGCGCGCGTGTTTTTACTTGGAGACGGTGCAATTCTTCTAACAAATTTTCAAGCAAATGAGTTTGGTACGTGCATATTGCAAGTGATCACCTGCCAATTGATGATGTATGGGAACATTGCTACATGTTTCTCTTGATAGTAATGCGAAGACTATTCGTATCTTCTGCTGAATTCACTACACAAGATTCACGATATTTACCCATTTAACAATACTAGGCCCTCATTATAGATAGTTGTAATTGTATAATGGTATAATTAAATATATAGTGATGATTAAAACACGATATGAGCTAACACATTCGGCGATCGCGATTTAGTGTTTCCAACTGTTTGGCGTCGATTAGCAACGTGCTTCGCGACCCAAACAATGAGGGTGATCGCGGCTTGGTACCGTACAAATACTCAGCTAATCGATATAATGCTTTTATTCCAGTCATTCCCCTAATTGGAACACTTGCAGCGTTGTAATATAATCAATCATAGAAGTTTTCTATTAACCTAATCTATGTTAATTTTTTTTATTTATTTAAATTCCACAAAGTACAAGTGAAAAGTTTGTTTAATTTGTAACGGTCTCAAGTGCGAGTACATAGAGCGCCACTTCCGCGTATGAATTGGCAAATTGTCTCACTAACAGCCGCAAGAGTGATGTGTCCATTGACCTGATTGAAATAGATTAGTGGCTGGCCAGTACACGCTTTACGAATGCATTACATAAATAAACTAGATTTTGCTTACAAGTAAGCTTTACGCATCACATTTAAATATATTTTCTTTAGTTCCGAGAAGAATTTCTTCATTACATTAAACAGACAAGGACAGTTGTTCTAATTTTCAACACAAAGTTAGTATTAAAAATATAATGTCTGAATAATTTAAATATGTTTTTAAAGCGTTCTATAGTAGGCACAATTGCACTGTTCCATAACTGGAATGCATCTGTAACGCTTCACTTTGCGATGCAGTCTCAACAACTCGCTCCACTTGCACGCGTCGCTCACACGACACGGGAATAATGTGAAAAATACAAAACTGAAATCTTTTTTCACATTAATAAGTACAATACCATACCAGACTATTTGCTTTTAATTTCCTATGGTCAATAGTTAAAGAAACTGATTTGTAATTTCTAATAATACAATTCGTGAAATACATTTCAATTCGCTTTATTGCATCATCAATTGCAAATGCTAATACTTTATAGTTTGTATTATTCCGAAGTGTAATATTTGTAAGGTGTAATTGTATATTAGCACAATACTGTAAATTTAATTAAAATTTGTATTATATTTTGTAACCCATTATTAAATTTAAAAATGATTGTGCATTTATACAAGCTTTCTTACTTTGAAAGCCTACAGCATTATTTCAATATATTTTATATAAGGTGATAAATACTACATACCCTGGCTAGTTTGTTGGGCATAGGCTGAAGATGTGGCGTTGGATGCCGGTTGCCGGCGAGCTCGGGGTTGAGCGCGAGGATCGCATCGATCTCCACCTCCTTCCCTTTTGTTTCGCCACGCTCGTACCATTCCACTGTCACCGATCTCGTCTCGAGGTTCACACCTGAGACTACTGCACAGTGGATTCGGCCTGGAAACAAAAAGCAATGTATTTAACATATATCCTTTTCTCTCTTTTAAAAATGTATATATGTATGTATTATAGTATGAATCTCGACTATCACACAAAGTCAATCACACTAATCATCCCAACATACGAATATCTGGAAAATCTTTGCAAATGCCGACGTTACTAAAGCAATCTGCATGTCGAAGTCACACACAACCTATTTAATAGCTAGATATATTAATGGATCAATCAATGCCACAACGTTGTCTATATCTTTAAGTAATAAAAGTAACATACAAAACACAATAGGACGTAATTAATTTATAATTTTGTAAATAATTTTTATTTATATTATATACTTAATGCAAAAAAATGATCTATAAAATATTAGTATAATAAAACATTATTTACGCTTTATCCCCCACATAGGGGCAGAGGGAACCACAGAAATCATGAGAACCTAGTGCTAAGACACTCCCTTTCCTGTTTTCCGCGTTTTCGAGACATTGCGTGTTAAGTGGTAGAACTCAACACCATACTTTGCCTATTTATTAGAGGGAAGAAAATGGAAGTGAAAAACATCATTTTAACCGAATAGGAATTGAATCCACAGACTGTGGCATTTACCTTACTCTTAAATACCATTAATCTCATATCGATCGCAATGTACCAACAATCGGCTCCATAAAACAAGCATTACACTACAACATCTGTTGAACCCATTGATAGCGTAAAGGGGGAGACTAGACGCATTAACTTTAAAGTGGAGATGAAAATGAATCGACGCAATTTAGGCAATAACAAAGACACGAATAAGAACCGTAGACATTGTGCTTCGTAGAATTTATTTACTCTATATTAATTAAGGAAAAGTTAGCTCAAAACGCTCTTGAATTTTCATCAATTTTTTTACCAAAGCATAAATTTAAAAGGATTAATATTCTAATAGCAACCAAGACTGTTAACAATATGGTTAGACTATTAGGAATTTAAGCGTTATCAAAACAAGTATTTAGTAGTAGTAGTATGAATCTACATAGAACAGTGGCAAATATGCATTGTTACAGAAAATAAATAAGTTCATATTATAAAATACTTACTTAGTTAGGTATAAATATTTTTTTAATAAAATAAATTATTAAACAATTAAGTATATTTAAAAATAAATATTTAAGAAAAAACTAATGTTTAGTAAATACTACAGCCATCGTGGAACACTGTGTCTGTAAACGTGATTATTGTGGATTCGATCTCAATTCAGCGTAATAAATTGTTATATTTAAAAATAAAGAACGTAGAGTTCATACACTAGGCGCTGAGGTATTTAAATTTGAATAAAACTCAACTAAAAATAAATGTGCAAGTAGATATTATCGTTGCAATCAATGCAAATGACCTACATGACTATTAATTGCATCGCAGCATCAGGTGCGTTCATCTTGCAGACGGTGATGCAATCCATTGCGTAACGCGTCCAAAGAGGATTATGTTATACAATATCATATTACTGGGAAAATAAAGCGTGTGAACTTATTGATTTTAAAAGTGTAGGAAAGGTTAGGGTTGATATTACTTGACAATATGTACATATATAATTTCTGTATAGGTGAAAATTTTAATTTAATCAAATTTAATAAATATCTATAAATCAAAACAATTTCATATAAAATTACATAGATAATGACAATAATCATAACATTTTAAAATGTAAGTAGTACTTTTAGAGAAACCAATAATATCCAATAATTTATATATAAATAAAAACAATCATATAAATAATCATCTCAAAATAGAAAAGAAAGTTTAGATAAGATAAGCCATAGACTTCAACTAAGACTGCACACACAAAGCGGGACAAGGTCACTGACCTCGAGCAACTTGAATCTGACGTACAGAGCCTGAGGCCTGCCACGAAGCTTCTATTATAAGATGTAAACAAATAACATGAAAGCACCCATCAAATAGATGAAAATATATGGGCGAAAGTAAATTATAAAGAATGATAAGTTCAAAGGAAATGTAATATTCTTCATCATAAATCAAGAATTGTGGTCATCTAAAGATTGAGGGTAATTTAGATTGAGACAACTAATTTACAAGCTTTTTGAATTCTTCTTCTTCTTCTTCTCTTTAATTATGGCGTTCCGAGCGTGCCAGACGACAAAATTGACATCAACTTTTATATTTCCATAATACATAATTACAATCAAAAAATATTTTTTTTATTAAATATTATTTATATAATATGCATTTAAAAATTTTAAACAAGTAAACCAAATTGAAATGTTATTAAAAATATAAAAAATTTAACCATACATAACATAATAAAAAACAGAAATTCCAATAGAACCTATATAATGAAACATATACAAAAAAAACTATATATAAACAAAAGAAATGTACCAACCTACTGACACACTAAATACGTTTGATCAATGCCGAATGTATTTAAAGATATCGGAACACCAATTTGGAGGCCTTGATAAGAACAATTTCTATCGAACGTCATGTGTCAAATAAAAATGGTCGAAGGCCACACAAAACGTAGCTGTATTCACGAAGCAACAATAAATTGGCCAAACAAAGGTCTCAGAGATAATAGGGCGTTATTTTAATTTGCATATTACAATGATATCACGAAATTCTTTCAACTTAAGGCTATTAATTAATAATATATAACTATAAAATATATATGTGTATATGTATATGTATGTGTATGTGTATATATATATATATATATATATATATATATATATATATATATATATATATATATATATATATATATATATATATATATATACACATACATACATATATAATTTAGAGAATAATTTAAACTTGAATATACCTTTTTTGTAAATACTGATCATAATGATTCAAAAACGAAAATAAGTAGTAAGAGGACGCGTCATTTAACTGTCGACTGAGTGACGTAATCAGCAAAATCAACACATGATACAAGCACACAAATATTTTAATTATATTGTTTTTTATACCGTAATTAAAAAGCACCTTTTGTGTATTAGAAGGCGCGACAATTTATTTAGAAGTCAAAAACAATTCTACAATGGCCTATACATCGTATGTAAAATTAGACTTAAAAAAATGTAGCTATACATTTTTTCAATAATGCAAGGTAAGCACAGGAAAGTTAGTGTTATGACACTACGATCCCCACTTATAGTCAAATTTCTCAAGACATTGCGTATTACAAGGGGAACATAAAAATAATTTGAATAAATATAATGATCCCCTAGATGGAGTTCGTATCGATAACCACTGCGCCTACATTAGAGTTATTGTAAGTATTCATAAATATTTACTACGCAAGGCAGGAAATGGTTAACTCTTTCATACTTCAACTTAATTTAAACGGTACTGACGAAACGTCAACGTTCATCAAATAATAAAGGATTGCCAAAACGAATGCGGCATTACGCCAATATCCAAACCAAAGCAAACCTAAGTTATTGAGCACACATCCATCACTATAGCAACTCGACGCAAAAGAGCGAAAGTGGAACGAACGGTAGAGTAGAACAAAACAACGACACACTTGAAAAAATGACAGTAAAAAGTGGTTAAGACCTGTAGTTACGTAGACATACTAGTAGAAACACCTTGCGTCGTCTAATGTCCAAAATATTTTATTATTTTAGTGATCAATATCATTGATTTGTTATGATTTATAACCAATTTTAGTCCTACTAAGTTTTGTGGAAATTTTGTGCACTGTAAGTAAATTTTAGATACTGAACAGAAATAAAAATGTATGTAACAGCTTTAAAGATTTTCAAAAAATCCTAAATATTTAAGACTTTTTATTTTCATTCTAATTTAATTAATTTATGATATATTAAAAAAAAAAACTTAAGTCCATCCGCAAAGACGAGAATTAAGCACTTATTATAACTACTAGAATACTAAGATTAATAAACTAAACTGACATTATAAATACATTATAATTACAGAAATATTATAAACTTAAATCGACCAAACGTACGTATGTGACATACAAAAATGTTTATATATATATATATATATATATATATATATATATATATATATATATATATATATATATATATATATATATATATATATATATATATATATATATATATATATATATATATATATATATATATATATATATATATATATATATATATAAAATTACAATAGACATTTTTCGTGCAAACCATTGTAATAAAGTTTCAAATTGAGAAGTTCTCTGTCACTAAATCATTACGTGAACGCAACAATCAACGAACTCAAAATCAAAATCATGACTTGACTTGTTAGAAAATGGAAAATTAAATTATAATAAAACTAATATTTGTGTTAAAATATTGGAATATGAGAACCGAAAGAGATGATCTAAGTCCGTTCTTGACCCATAATATACGTTGAAAACCAGATTGCCAGTCGTAAATGGTTAAAATAAGCAACATGGTAATGTACTGTTGCATAAAACTTATTACTTCACTTTAAACAGATGCTGTATAAATCAAACTCACTAGGTACTGATCGTAAAACACATAATTAACTAAAAAGGTTTAATTTATATTTTTAATACACTTTAAGATATTTTCGTTTTGAAAATTTTTCTAATAATTTTCTATGAATACTAAGATACCAGTAGCAAATATTTAGTTTTGTTGATATTTTTAGCTTTGTAAATATATATTATAAAAATATATACGAGTAAATCTAAAATAATCTGTTTACAATAATAATATAATACTTTAAAAGTAACCGCAGTTTTCAATTACGGTGTCAGTTCATCACGACTAGAAAGTACAGTGGGAAATATGGTTCTTGTGAAAAATTATACACAGTAAACAATACATCATAATAAATAATAGCTATAAGTAAAGTTAATTTCTAAAATAAAGTTTTTGTTGGAACTAACAAATGTATAACACTGTGTAACACTGTTTCTTTCCGCATGGTAAGTTGAAGAAACCCAGTGCTAAGACACTCTGTTCCTCACTTTCCGCCTTGGCAGAACTCAACGTGGCTCTCAGTCTTTTTACTTCTCCCTAACGTGGAAAAGGAACCTACAACTGTGGCGTTTTACGATTAGGTGTAGCGCTATACCGCAACGACGACCAAATAGAATTTTTGTAATGCGTTACATAAAAATATAATTTATAAGGAAATAACTTCAATATATAAAAGCGAAAGCGGCATTTATTCAAGTAGAAATCAGCATCATATTTCACACTAAGGTAAAGGTACCAAAGGTAGACATTATAAGGAAGCCACAACATTTCAACAATAATATTATTTATTGGAAAAGAATTTATAATAAGATAAAAATTTTAATTGTACTTTGACTTGTACAAAACTATATTTTAAAGTAAAAACTCACTGAATCAACGTAAAATAAAACAAAAGTTTCATTTCCATTAATTTGATTAAATGACCCTAAAGATGACACATTCAAAAATAAAAACACCAATAATTGATACTTATTTTTACAAATAGTTGCGTGTCGACTATTGGTAAAGAGAAGAAAACTGCTTAGCATTCTATGGATTCACCGTGCGGGTGCCGGGCCCATCGCGTTGTAGGAAGAGGAGCTCCGATCAGGGCTTGGGACTTGCGACCCAAGTGTAGGTTTAAAGGGGCCCCTTTAAAATGCATTAACGCTCACCTTCACTGTCCGAGCTCCTCCCACTACCTAACCAAATTCTAAACGATTCTACCAAAGCCGCCTTTGAAGTGCGTTCTAGAAATGAATTTATAATAGTTCTAGATAGGCCGAGATCTTTGAGTAAACTATAGAGAGATTTCGCTGTTATACCTCTCGCTCCTACTTCAACCGCAAATAAGCTAACTCTAAACCTATTCCTGGTCAGTTCGTTTGTAAGATCAAAGTATTTATTAAGTTTTAGATGGTGACTTTTTGGGATATTTGTTTCCCACGGAACTGTAAGTTCTACCAGTACTATGCGTTTTAGGCTTCGAGAATAGAGAAAAATATCCGGTCTGGATGACGAAACACAAATATCCTCAGGGATTCTATACTGTTTCTCATACGTGTCCATCATAAGTGTCCAATCGGGAGCTGGATCTAATATAGAGAAAGGTTTTTGTGTGGGTTTTTTATAAAAACCTTCTTTCACAAACTCTATTGAGCGTTTGCTGGTTGTTATATTTCTCTGTGCTCTTGCTACAGATAGACTAACGGCTTCACGTATGATTTCTAGTACTTTATCGTGGCGCCGCGAGTATTGACCACTATCCAAGAGTACCCTACACCCTACCAGCATATGTTTAGCTGTCCCTACTGCCTCTTTACAGATGTAGCAAGATTTATCGGTAGCTTTACCCCATCTTACTAAGTTACTTTGATCTGGAAGAGTCATTTGGAACGCATTTAGATAGAATTTTAATAGTGCTGGAGACCAGTCGTGAATTAGGGTGCGCCATTTTAAAGCTAAAGGGATACAGAATTCTCCTATAGTTAGCCACTCGTTTTGCATTTCTAAACCCAATGCGTGCACCTTATATTTGTCGTTCTCGTCTTGCCGAATAAAAGATTTTATTATGTCTATGTCTTGAACTTTCCTCTTTGATCCTAACCCTACTTTACTAGACTGTGCTCCTATCATAAATTGCTTATGGAATTGAAGTCTTGACTCGAGCGCTGGGACACTACTGTCTTTTGGGAGTGAGATAACAATCTCATCCCGTGATTTTCCCAGAATGTGTGTTTTGGAGACTCTTAGATGTTTATAGAGCTCCGATGGTTTCTTTAATCTCAACCCGAAACTATTTTTATCTCTAAATAAGGTTGAGGTGTCCGCCGAATGCGCTAGCCCAAGCCAAAACTTCAGTATCTTTGTGACACTTGCATCTAACTTTGTTAAGAGGGTCTTATTGAAATCATACACGAGGAAAGGCCAATTCAGACGTGATGTTAGAAAATTGTCGTAAATCCAAACTTTCTTGACATTACTTATAGGTTGATGATCTACCTTCTCAAGATCCGTCAAAAAGCTGTCGACAAGTACATCTAAAGATGGAGTGCGGCCTTTGTAGTCTATTTTCTTGCCGAGAAATTTAAAAGGTGCCGCTTCGGAAACTATAGCAATGCTTTTACCGCCAATTTTAAGTCCCGGATCGTATGAGGTATATTTAGTGTTTCGCCTTCCCAGACATAAACAGTGACACTTACTAGGTTTTGTCCTCATTCCTTTCGTCCACGCACAAAAATCGTCTACTTCATCCAATAGCAGCTGGCATTGCTTTGGATTCCTAGTCAGTATCGCAAGATCGTCCGCGAAAGCAAGGATGGATTCTGTGTACTTATTGTTGAACTTAAACCGATAACCCCATTTTTTCTCTTGTTTAATTAGATTACCTATTAAAATATTTATTACGATATTAAATATTATTGGGGATAAACAACAACCCTGAAAAAGACCTACTTTATAGCCTAAAGTAAGTATCAATTACTAAGCCTGAGTATAACAAACATGAAATATATAATAAAATAAGCTTAAAATGACATAACTGAATATTATAAATTTCTTTTTTATTAACTGAAATCCTTAGCTAAGTATCAAAAGTTTTATAAGAATAAAATTTTAGTCATGTTCCAGTTTGGTTTTCTCGTTACTGCACCAAAAGTAGACTTGCATGTTATCCTTAGGGTATTCTGACTATTTTCGGAACCAATAGTAGATACTTGTGATTTTTTAGAAAAATAATATCGGAACCAATAATTAATTATTCTTATCTTTAAAAAACATAAATATCAATACCACACATAACAAATAACAAAACAATATCTCTATAAAATTAAGTAAAATCACTTGTACCGCTGCGGCGTCCTTAGCTAAACTCACAAGAAATGGCTAAAAACGTGTGAGTTTGTCACATTGCTCGCAATAATTGATGCTATTTTAAATTTTTAAGCAAAAGACCGTTGTTATTGTTGTGCTATTTGATTAACAGGTGAAGCCATCATTTTCTGGTACTAATAATGCTGACATGCAAAAATATTCAACAGTAAAAATATTCTTAATATTGAACTGAATTGTTGAAAGTGTCATCTTTTGGTTCACTGTCTACCATTAGTGCTTTACCTTACTATACAAAAAGAAAATAATATGAAGTAAATTTCAATTTAGGAGAGTAAAAATACTATAGATATAGTATTGATAATATGTATATGTAACATATATACATTATCTATGAAGTCTGACTACGCACCTTACAATATGTACTACATAAAACTATAGCTTACAAAACCTAATTGCTAATTTGTTATTGCACACAATATCTGATTTCTAATTAGGTATCCAACTCCTTTGTACGTTAAGAAAACCATTACTCAGTGTTTACGATAAAATCTTCGCATCTAGATTTACATGTAATCATTGTATTAATTAACGATTTCAGTAGGCAAGTTAAAAATAAACAACAATATATATTATATTGCAGAGCATATTTTACTTTGAGGACCTTCGTGTCGTAGAGGTGTCTGCCTGTAAACGCGACGGTGGATGGAAATGGACTTTTTCATTACCAATTTCTTCGCTCTGGCAACTAGTTGCTAGGCAAAACGCGGCGTTGAGTTCCACCGCTCACTACACTAGGTTCCTAACGTTCCTGTGGTGTCTTCTGCCTACCCTACTACAAGCGTGATAAAGCGTAAAGCTATAAAAAGAATATATTTACAAGCAAAAGTTGATGATTTTAGAAAGAGTTACGGCAATATAAGTTTTCATAAGAAACACTACTGGAAAATGTTTTAGAAAATTGATAATAAGTATATTTGACATTAATTATCATATGACAGTGATAAGAAAAATTATGTCGCCATTTATTTTAAACTGCAGAAACTGCAATCTGATAAGCTATCATTTAATGATAACTGAGAAGATAAATTTATGAACTATCAAATACAAAAATATTAAACACAAACGTGCTATACAAATGTGATACACAAAAATAGAATTTCTTTGTTAGGTAGTTTTTGGTTGTTTCTAGACATCTATACAAATCTAGTAGTAGTAGTAGTGTATAAATCTAGTACTTATTTATTTTAAGCGAGATTAGGTGTGACATTGAAATCCGCCACTCAACACGCAATTTCTCAAATTCTGATGAAGAGCTGAAAATGTCTGAAATTTATATTTTTGTATCTAGAAAAATCCAGCCATGTACCTATATTGGTAAAGGTAAACTATAACTGAAATAAAATAAGAAGTAGATATATGTGATTTTAAATTTGATCTCTTTCATTAAAAAAAATATTAAAATATTAATTTTTGCCATTGATTTTTTTTTATTTAAAAATGCCATCACGTATTTAAATATACTTAGCCAATTAAAAAAAATACTTAACACTATTAAGTACTTCTAAGGAACCACTATAAAGAGAGCGGTTAAAAGGTTAACATTTTAATAATAACATCTCATTTCAGAGATCAAAGTATAATGGGCGTCGAGTAGTTTTCAGTTTTGCTCGCGAGCCGTGTCATTGACCCGTTAACGCATCGCTTTGAGCTAATTATAATACGCTGGTCGTTTCTTATGCGTTACGGTCAACGTATGAGTTACGTGCGTTGTAGAGAACAATCATGTCTGTAAGAACGACATACAAAAGTCTTGTTTACTGTTACATACATAACATATATAGGTTATTGAAGTAAGAGCACACTATTCATTATGTATTGTCTCTGTTTTAATGAAAAGTGGAGAATTATTGCACATTCTCTCCTCCAAGTCTTTGTAATTAGGATATTTTTAAATATGACTATTAAATAACATAGTGGACAGAAGAAGCTTAGTGACAACACCCTCTTTTCTCTTTAATTTATTATGTTAAGATTAAAAAAAGATTGAAAGTCTATAAAATGTTGATTTTTCTGTATATATGTAGAAAGAAACATTACAATACATTACAACTTTCAAATAATGATTTCCATTAATTCCACTACAGTATTACTATAACTACTAACTGCGACTCTGGTGTTTAATTAATACATACATATATCAAAAGAAAACCCGGCCGGCGACGTTTCCCACGGCCAAGTTTACGATCGACTAACGTAAAAAACAAGTAATCGTGCCATAATTACGTACATTCACGCCGTAAGAGTATAGAACCATTTCTTTTACCAAGGAAGTAAAATGACTAAGGGAAACTAACATGGCATGTTCTTAACTATGTAATTATAACATATGCGTAGGTTTTTATAATTCCCTTCTAACAATTATTTATATTTTTAATATCGACATGATATATAGCAACAATAAATTATCTTAAACAAATTTTCGTCCACAAAATGCATAACCTTCCAAGGTGAATACCGCATGCAACAATAGATATATATGAATTATTTTAAAAATGATAAAGAAACAAAAGTGACGACAAAGACAATCTATTTGTTAACTGTTGTGACACAGAGGTATAGTATAGTAGAGGTATCTAAGTTCGATTCCAAAAAGCAGAAAATGGTGGAAGGGGGGACGGAATGTCTTAAAATAAAATTAGCCTCAGCTTATCCTGCGGGATGCAGTTTGAAAAAGTATTAAATCGAGTTCTGATTTAGTGTGGATTGTACTTTACTGATTTATACGCGGTCACGTGACTTATTGACATAGATTTTGAAATCTGGCTTGCGGTTAACGCTGACTAAAATGTATTTGCTGTGCGACTTACAAAATGTAAATATATATCAAATTTACATTGTTACAGTACTACATGTACATAAAATATTTGTCCCGACTATGCCAATGTCACTTGTATCAATAGCGTTAAAAATATTTTTTACTTACCGTATTTACTACATGGCTGCAAGGAAAACATAGTGCTAAGCCTCTTTGCTCTCCACTTTTCGCCTAAATGTAAGTGACTCTACTTCATAATTTAATCTTATTAACGCGAAAAATGTACATATTTCATCGCATAAACATTGAACTAGCAATTGGCTAACGTGGCTTCTCCAGTATAAATCCAATTAAATTAGAATGAAATTTTAGTACCTATATATTAATAACATAATTTTAATATACTCACTAAATAAAAAGCGCTTTTAAAATTTGCAAACTTTTCAGTTGAAATAATTTTGCATCTGTATACGAGTAGTCGTAGAAAAAGCATAAAACAACTTTACGAGCACTATTCAACGAAATCAAAGGTTGCGGAGGTTACGCTCGTGAAATGGCGGTGCGATGCAGCTTTCTCAGATAACAGTTTAGTGCCTCAGGTCTTACCTAACTCGATCATTTGCCTGATTGGTAAATGTGTAGGTTAATGTAAAATATCCAAAGGAAATTTTACATAAAGACTATAAGAAATTTTCCGCTCAAATTATATATAATATGCTAAATCATCGATTTTGTTATATTATACATCTTAATAAATTTAGAGAAGAAAACTTACAGAAATTAATTTCAAAAAACATTTTCAAGTATCACGTAGATACACAGTACATTAAACAGATCTCATTAGCACAATTTTAAGAAATGTAAAATTCTTTATATACTACCAAGTTGAACGGCACTCGCCATTTCGCGAGACGACCGTGGCACACTTTGGTGAGTGCATGTATTCAATTACCTAATTATATATTCATTTAAGCCTTTCAGTTATCAACATCATATTATATTTGAGTAAATACATAGTTTTCAGTAATATAGTTTTATTTACCTTTTTATTTTTAAATACAGGCAAAAATATATGGGGTATTTGGCATTTCCAATGGTTGCTTTTGTGCCAACTATACGCTCGATAAGAAAATTTTACTGAAGCGAATATCATATCCTAACAGTCTAAATTTTACATCCACATTTTTTATATGTAAAAATATGTATGTAGATTTTAATGAGACCTGCCAATTAAATTTCAACGAATGTCATAGCATTTCCGAGTCGGTACACAGCAAAATGATCTCAATATACATGAAATAAATAAAAATGAGGAACGTTGTGGCACAGAGGATTAAGCGTCTGCCTATAAACGCGATGATTTGAGGGTTCGATTCCCACTCGGGGAGGATGGATTTTCTATTTCCATTTTTTTCGCTCTGGAAACTAGGCAAAACGCAGCGTTGAAATCCGCCACTCAACACGCAACGCCTCGAAAAAAGCGGGAAGCGGGGACAGAGAAAGCAGGGACTATATGCAACGGAGTGTCTTAACACTACCCTATGGTTCCTGCAGTTTACACTGCCTACCCTGCAATTTGCGGGATAAAGCGTGAAGCTAAAAAAAAAAAAAATAAAGTACGGACCATGTTTCATCCGTGCCATAGATGGAGTATTCACTTGGCTTAATACATTCTTTAATACTTTAGCTATCTAATAATTAAGTGTAATTTTGTATGAGCACTAACTGTTAGGTCATTCTGTTCCCAGCTTTTCTAAACACTGCTAGTTAAAAAGCGGAGCTCAACTCTGCGCCTTATCTCGTTCCCAAACCAAGAAAACCAAAATATATCCTCGGATTTCATCATCATTATTTTTTTTATGTTGAAATATATTTTGCTTTACTTTAAACTAAAAATTTGAAGCAACTTATAACTATTGCCTAAACTATATTAAATGACGGCATTGCAACCAAACCATATGGGTAATGGAGTGAGCTGTAGAAGCCGTAGAAAGGTAATTCCTCCCCTTTTGTGCTCATTGTGGATTTCCGCTATGAAGCACTGTAAAGCATTGAATCAATCTGATTCAATGCTTCATAACAATTTAATTTCCACTCCCTAATCTCAATATAAATTTAAATTAAAATATAAAATATAGGTATATATTATTTATTTCGCCCTAAATAAAAACTAATAGAAATATCAAGTAAAATGCATCGTTTAATCGGCAGAAAACAGGAATTTGTTATAATACAAATAAATAATAGTACTTAGCTATATTTTATGGCTTATAAATATTATAGACCATTGGTCTAATTAATAGCATTGTAGCACACAATAAATCGGGTTTCCGCTGATTTCAACGTAAATATTTGTTTATAGAGTAAAATTTTGCAAAAAAATCATTTAAATTAAAATGTACAACAGCTAACATTACCTTATTCAAAAAAGGCACTCAACATTTTTTATTTAAAAAACAGTAAGTATATAAAACGATTATATTATATACTTAAATATGTTTTATATATATGCTTTATCCCGCACATAGCAGAGATAGGCAGAGAGAACTGCAGGAACCATAGGAACCTACTGTTAAGACACTCCGTTACCCTTTTTGAGGCATTGCGTGTTGAGTGGTGGAACACAACGCCGAGGAATCGAACCCACAAACCATCGCGAATTGAAGTAATACGATTATAAAACCTATTTTACCAAACAAACATTATATGTAAGAAATAACATAGTATGTTTTTTTAAAACATACAAACAAGTATATAATAATAAATGTAAGCACATAATGGTAATGAATGTGTTGTAGGTGAGTCATAGCAATACCTATCGACTAGACTACCCACCCACGAAATGCATACTCTAATCGCATCATTAATGCACTCACAGCACGATTATTTAGTACCCACTCACATTTTGAGTCATTTATGCTTATATTTACTTAAAAAAACATAAATACGTAGCTTAATACTATTTCCAATACATAGTAGACAGAGGTTAGTGTTACCAATCTGTCCTCCACTTTTCGTACAATTTCCGAAATATCTCGTGTTGAATGACGGGAGCTTAACACCGCAATTCATCGTATCAAATTGAAGAAATAAAAATTATTCCCCGGTAGGAATCGAATCCACGACCTTTGAATCCATGCATTTACAGTCACTTGATGCGCCTGCGCCACGGCGGCTTCATTTAGACAGCTTTACTTTGATTTAATAAAAAAAACTTTATGTATTGTATATTTGTAAGTTAATATGCCGTCTATGGTGTAGTAGTGACGTATCTATTTACAAAGTTCTAAGTTTGAATAAATTTTGCGAAAAAATATATATTATATCTAGAACACTGACATATAATACCTCTGTCAACGCTGAGGCAGCGTTTTGATGTTACGAAGCCACTTTGAAAACACAAACTAAAATCAATTCGGTTTATTTTCGTACAACGATTAATATCTACAGAAACGTCGATATCATATAATTCAAAGTTACAGTTCTACTCAATATCAGAATTTGACATAATAAAGAAGATTACATTTAAAACAGGTTTTATTTATTTGAATAATGAAATAATTATTTTAACACTCAATATATCCGAAAAAACAAAATCAGTAAATATATATTAACAGACAAACATAAATTCAACAAATCATAGGTGACAGTGGGTTTGTTAAAATACTCCGAGAAATGCTGAGTAACAGGCGCTTTCAAGTTCTTCTTAACTCTGAAAAAAGCAGATGGAGGTCTCAAAAAAACGGGTTGCCTCAAGGGAGTGTTTTAGCCCCAACTTTGTTTAATATCTACACGAACGACCAACCCAACCCTGACCACACAAGGAGGTTTCTGTACGCTGATGACCTTGCTTTAGCCACTCAGACAAAAACTTTTGAGGAAGCTGAAGGGATTTTACAACATTCCTTGGAAATTTTTTCACGTTACTATCAAGACAACGGCCTTCGGCCTAACCCCTCAAAAACACAGTGCTGCGCCTTTCACCTTCGCAATAGTCAAGCTACCCGTAAACTCAATGTAATGTGGCAAAACACGTCAATCCAACATCACGACACGCCCACCTACTTAGGAGTCACTCTTGACAGATCTCTTACTTTCAGATCCCATTGCTCGCAAACCAAGCAAAAAGTTAACTCCCGCAATAATTTGCTCCGACGTCTTTCCTCAACCACCTGGGGTGCTACACCGCATGTTCTAAGAACCACAGGCCTGGCGCTCTCCTTTTCTGCGGGAGAATACGCCTGCCCAGTGTGGCATAGATCTGCTCACGCAAAGGAGATAGATGTCGCCTTAAATGATACATGTCGGACCATCACAGGATGCCTTAAACCAACGCCATTAAGTCTCCTATACCCGATAGCCGGAATAGCCCCTCCCTACGTCCGCAGAGACATTGCGTCTAGTATAGAGAAAAGCAAGCAGGAGACAGATGAGAGACACCCACTCTATGGAGCACAGGAACACACTCATCGCCTTAAAAGCCGTCGCAGCTTCCTCAAGGCGACAGCAGCACTAACGAGTGAACCTGCTAAAGCTCGCCGCGAACTGTGGATGAAAAGGATACCTCCTCCTGCTAGCTACATAAAACTAGACGAGACTCTACCTGCTGGTAAAACTCTGCCTTTTACAACTTGGAAGTCACTAAACCGACTCCGGACGCAAGTGGGCCGCTGTAAGTTCAATTTGAGAAAGTGGGGATACAGTAGCGACAATGACACGCGGTGCGATTGTGGTACTGACCCACAAACTATGTCCCACCTACTAGAGTGCCCATTGTGTACCGACACCTGCACAATGAAAGAGCTCTGGGCAGCCAAAGATAAAGCTGTAAACGTAGCTAAATACTGGGCCCAAACAGTATAAATGCCATCCTAAATGCAAATGCCATTTGCCATCGACACGACGAAGAAGAACAGACATTAAAAAAAGAAAAAATTAATATAATAATTATTAAATCGCATTTAATCGCAATTAATAATTAACAAGTTGTTAAACAACGTATGATATTAATTGAAACGGAGCTACGCTAAAATCCAGTTACAGAATTAGGTCAACTTATTTAAACGTGCGAAGCCGTTTTATAATCGCTGATGTATCTAGGCCGTGCTTATGCAAGTTGGCGTCACGACCACTGACCAGCCGCATCAGCGATCCTTATATGAGGGTATAGGCATTGCAACTTCGATGCCTGGCCGTGGACTACTCAAAGAGGAATTCACAAAATAATTATTAATTAAATACCGTTTCTTTTTAATCCGTATAGAATTTGTTCATACAACAACTCTATTAATATACAAATTGTTAGAAAAATAACTGCTTGAAGTTTACTTTAAAGAAGTATTTCGTTAAAGTCATCGTGGAAACACGTAGACAATATGCTTCGAGTATTCAATAGAGATTCTGCGCAATTGTAGCAATAGACATAAGTCACTTAATAGAAAAATACAGTAAGCAAGGAACAAAGTGTTTTAACACTAAGTTTCCGCGTTTTCTGCAGTTTCCTCTGCCTACGCTGCTATGTGCGGGATCAAGCGTGAAGCTTAAAAAATAATAGTTAGCTATTTACGCAGATCCCAAGATATCGCAACGCAAGGTCGGCGAGTAGATTGATGGCAAGATACAACATATTTACGGTTCGAACTTAATCATTGCACATAAATTAAAATACCAGTTTCAACTGGAGCATATATCCTTTACTGGATTTACAAAGTTATCTTGTAAATTGTATTTAAATATTTTTTTAAAGAGCGACGTTGGCTTCACCTTTTGCTTTTGCCTTTTTAGGGTACCGTACACAAAGGCTAAAACGGGGCCTATTACTGAGACTCTGCTAGTTTGTTTGTCACCCAGCCTTTATCTTAAGAACTGCCACAATCAAGAGCTGAAATTATCGCAAAATTGATATTTTGTTCACAAAAATTTGATATTTTCGTTGCCGCTACAAAAAACAGAATAAAATATAAATTAAAAATTTTACTACTCCTCGACAGATATCGCCATATTATAAACTCACAGATAAAATAATACACAAAAGCTGCAAGCAGCATACAAATGTTAAAGAAAAAGTTACTGTAGTAGGTGTCAGCAAACCTAGATGTTCAATGTGAAAGTGCGCTCGTAAGTCGATATCATGTCTAGGGACACTTAATACCGATATATTTCACCAGCACGCGCCTTTATTTGTACGTCATTATTCCAAAGTTATTTAGTGATAATTGATAAAATTAAAGAAAAAATGATGTCGTGATAAAATACGATTAACAAAATAATGATCCACCAATCTATGAATACATTGTAAACTTATTCTATTATAAATAATTGTAAAAGAACTTTGATTATAATAATCTGCATTTTTGATAACAGTGCCCTAGCGTTATGCCTTGAATGTGTTCTCGCCATAGAACTATTTTTTATCAGTCAATTATTTCATTTAATGGTAAATCTCCACCATCACCACCATAGTTTTCTTCAGCCTCCATTGGTTTACTGACAGACATAAGCCTCTAATGCAATGCCACAGGCATTGATTTTTGGCTCTTGATTTCCATCCATATATACCTAATATATTACTAAATTTACTTATTATCGTTTAATAGCTAATTCAAATGTAATGTTTTAACCCTTATCTAGAAGAAGGAAAAAAAACAATATAGATATCTTAAACAATCTTGATTTATATGGAAACATATCGCAAAATGCAATCGATTGCATAACGCATCATAGCATACGCGGTGCATGTCAAATAATTTCTTTTATTCGTTTCCGCAATTCACTAGAAATGCCCCGCACGAAATAAATCCAACGCTATAAAATGCATTGCGCCGCCGTTCTTGCACATAATAATCCAATCACATGTCACGGGCAAAATACTTATACGCCACTTAAAAAC
Organism: Dione vanillae; assembly: GCA_037178615.1. Lineage (NCBI taxonomy): Eukaryota > Metazoa > Arthropoda > Insecta > Lepidoptera > Nymphalidae > Dione > Dione vanillae. The sequence continues at coordinate 1,287,444 of JAZFAU010000063.1, read as the reverse complement.
GTATATATACCCCTTACAACTGGAGCTCTCTAACGATCTACTTTATTTTGGTATTATAAAAACGTTAACAATATTCGCACTGTATGTTAATTTTAAAAACGATAGGCTTTTTTCATATAAGAATTTTATTTAAGTTTATTTATTCAATCTAATCGTTTTGACATTAGTTTTTGAGTTAGAAGCTTGACGAATTATCAAACATCTAAGTATCATTAATACAGTGCTCTATAAATGTAAATATAATGTTAAATATAACCTATATTCTAATTGTCTATTATATTCTTATCGATTTAGATTGCAAATGATTTCAAGTTACACCTTTTAAAAAATACCATAGAGCAACTGCCTAATGAAATATTATTAAAAAAACACATACTTTAAAAGCATATACAAGCCACCGATTGGCTAGAGTAAAATCTCAAGTTGTACATGAAGAGTATCTCGAGGTCGCTTATTTAAAGACAACTTCAAGCCTCAACTCGCCTCAAGTCCGAGAGGGCGACGATGACATCACGCGGAACTGCCACCCACGGCCCTCCTACGGACAAGCCTTGCAAAACCCTCCAGTGGCAGCCTAGTTCGTGTTATGTAAGATTTAGAACGGCCAAATATTTGCCGACTTGTTATTTAAAGCATTATTCCTTATATATAATATATTATACGCATTGTCTAGAAAAAGACGGAAAGCAGGGACGGAGAATGCAGGGACTAAGCAAAGGAATGTCTTAACACTAGGTTCTCACGGTTTCTGCAGTTTATATAATATATTAGAAATAAAACCATAAAAAGACAGAGAATAGAGTGTCTCAACGCCTTAATATTATTATAATTTATAACTACAGAACGAGTACAAAGTATCAAATGAAAGTTAACGAGACGTATAGTGATTCAACGTACAAAATGACAGTCTGAATGCGATAATTGGCATCGCAAACTGCACAATTGAAGCAACGATTTGAGCCGATGAACTGATATGGATCTGCCTGCATCTCGGGAAGACACACTTCGAATAATGATGTTACTTATTCTTGGTAACACACACACACATATACTGTTTGTACTGAAACTGCCGCGTCGTTAAGAAAATGTTCTCTACAGTCACAAATACTTTATTCGCCAATTGACATACAAAATAGTTATCACGAATGACATTAGGTATTATTGATTACATGTATACTTTGAAAGCAGTCAAAGGAAAGCAGGCCAAATATTAGGGACACATAATCTAGTTGCAGATCATTACACGAACTACGGCCTAGTTTCCTTTTTATCTATCGATTACATTGTAAAAGTACAATAGTAGTTAGAAAGCACTATCTAGGTGCACAACTTTCAAATAATAACTAAAATATAAGCTTTTATAATAAACAAAGCTTATTAATAGTTCGTTCCATATAAATAATATACTGTAGAACTTAATAAATAACATAATAGTAATTTAATTCCCAACACCTACTCGTATGATATCATACATGAAATCGAAAGCGCTCTTTAGCCTAAGTTTGAGCATATTGCCAAACACTGCAGATATACACAGATCAATACGGCCAAATGACGTGCTTTTTCTTTGTAAGGATAATGGAAACTTTTCTTCATCACGATCCATAATTGAATGCTTAATAGACTTACGTATTACGTACATATTTGAATTTACATAAAGACAAAATACAATGAATCCAACTGTTAATGTTAGCAAAAAAGATTTTCGAATTAAAATTATGAACTAAAAATACGTATGAAAGGAATAAAGCTTGAAAATAGATTTTAATGTAATAATATTTACATATGTCTAATACAACTACAACTAATTAGATATTTCGTTTGATAACGTACAGCCTCGGGAACACCACCCACACGGTGGACAAAAGGTTACTCACTAGTTTAGTCTACGCTGATGCAAGGATATTATTTGGGGCTTATACACTTTCACAATAACACGACGATTATAGAAATGTTGTAAACAAATTTTGTTATGCCTACGCAAAACTCCTTAAATATTATATAGCACGTAGTAACTGAAGAACTTTGAGTATGAAATGATGAAATATCATAACTTTTCACTTGAAAAACACAAGACTGGGGACCGTCGTGGCATAGTGCAGGTAAACGAGACCGTTTGCGAGTTCGATTCCCGTTAAGGAAGAATGGATTATGTCATTTCCATTTACTACAGAATGAGCTTTTGCATCTAGGCATCGTGGCATAGAGTTCTGCCACTTAACAAAAAATCCCTAGAGAGTATCGGAGAGGGAAAGGCAGGGAGGTAAGTAAGCAGATAATGTCTTAACGCTAGGATCCCTCGGTTCCTGCAGTTCCCTCTGCCTACACTGCTATGTGCGGGATAAAGCTCGAAGCAAAAAATATAAATAATTTAATAACATAACTTAATACAGTACTAACATCTCATATATTACTAACACCCAAGTACAGTTGTCAAAAGAAATATTATTTCTCTATATCAAGTAAAATTTAAAAAGCTTTATGCAAAGCTGCGACCCGAAGTACAAAGTGTATAAAATTAGATTTCCACTGCGGTGAAACTGTTAAAGCTACGACTTCTGTGTGACCTTCTGTGGAAAATAAATCTAAAGTCGATTTACATTATGGTCTCCTAAGAATTCAACGTGAAAGAGTTTTATATAGCGAAATTTTGTTTAAAATATACTATAATATATGTATGTTTATTCAATCCTAGAAAACATTGATTTCAACATTCAATTAGCACAGCAGTAGTTGGTAGGTGGAAGTTGTTTATAAAAAATAGATTGATTGAAGCCTACGTAATAGGGCGGGCATCGTTGCATTAGCTGGTGCGTTTTACTTGATAGCGTTTACAGCTGTGTAATATTATAACTATCCTTAAAGAATATATTATACGTAATAATTATGACTTTACTTTAAATATTTTTCAGTTTAAGTGAATAGAAAAACTTTTCCAATGGTTCTTTTACTTTAGCTTAAAGGGGCAGAAACAGTCTCTTTGTATCATTATACAAAATTTGCAAAAATAGTATACTCGTAGATATGTGATAATGGGAAATAAATTTCACCTAACAACACTCGAGTCCCAAAAATAGTTGGCAAATCCAGTAAAGTTATAACTTGTAATAATATAGTATTAAAGAAATCTGAACAAAGTACGCTAGTTTATTATGAAACATATCAAAGTTCTGACTAAACCAGAAGACGATTCCACTGTGGGATCTCAACTGCAGCCGCTTTGCAAGATAATGGTTATGGACATTAAACTAACGAGTCACCCAGCCCATGACGGTTCAAATGAAATGACACAACGCCGGTCTGCTAATTCCGAACGCCTTGCCTTTCTCCTACACATAAAAGAGATAAGCTCGCAATATGGAAAAGAAAATAATATTTTTACTTAAACAAATATGGTAAAAAAAAACTCCTAAGCTAATAACTAATTAGTAATTCTGTAAACTACAGTAGCAGTGACAAGGCTTGAAATTAATCTTCCACGCTGGCATGTCATAATCAAACGTCACTCGTTCGCAGTTGCTCTTGTTCTAAGATGAGACACACTTTTTAGTATTGTTTAGTGTTAATAATTATGAATATATCACATCGTAGGGAGTATATATTTATTTAAGAGGATAAAAATTCAACGTCGTATAATTTATAAGACGAAGTTTATATTAGGTACGTCTTTTCTAACTTTATATATATATATATATATATATATATATATATATATATATATATATATATATATATATATATATATATATATATATATATATATATATATATATATATATATATATATATATATATATATATATATATATATATATATATATATATATATATATATATATATATATATAAATATACGCTAATCACAAGTATTTAAACCACAAATCACCATCTAAATACAAATCAAATATTCAAAGTAAGCCTGTTTCGTAAGTCCGTTTCGTGTCCGAGGGAACCCGCTCACCGGTGACTCAGTCACGGCGCGACCAGTCCGACGACGTACACACGTAGGTACCTAACTACTTGTTTGTTGGCCATTGTCGCTAACGTTCTGTACACGCGTGTGCTAGCGAGGGGGTCAAACACTTGCGGCCTTGTTATTACAACGTCTTTGTTTCATCTGTAGCTCTAGGTCTTCTCTTATTAATGAAATTTATATAGTGTTTTACTGTTTAAATTTATTTCCAATCAAGCATGTTTGCTGCTTAAAATAAAGCTTAAAGCTTTTGAAAGCTTCAAAAACAAGCTGAAAATCGTTTTAACTACCTTATACTCATATAATATTACAAAAACTACAATATTTTTTAAGCATATTAAACCTATTACACGTAGCCCTAGCCTCTATGCTCTATTACGTATTACGTTGCATATAAACATAGACGGGTAGATGTGTCTATTACTTTGTTTCATGTGTACTGTCCATAAAAACTAACGTTTAACGCAAGTGTTGAAACAACAAGAAGAGTTTTTCTTCGAATTGTATAGCGGAAAAATTATACTTTTAATTATAGATTCTTGATTGAGTGGGCAGAGGCTCACTGTCTCTTTACTACAAGTATTTATTTATAAAGTATATTAAATGAAGTTATATTAAAAAGTATTATATACAATTTAAATTCTTAGTAATATAATAGAGTTTACGAGTTTGTTTGGCTCTAGTTGTAAAATTTATGTGCTGGGTAGTCCATAGTCCATTTATCTGGACTATCTTAGTCGAGCTGCGGTCAAAATTACCGCGAATATGTTTATGTAATATATCATAAACTAGTCAAAGTTATTAAAATTTGACTACAGGGGCGAAGACTCTGGTAAAAGCTATTAAAACATATATAGCAATATAGATATATATTTATAATAAAATTATTATTACACTTGATCAACATCTGGTTGTAGATACGATTCTGATGTAATTTTTATATGACACATTTTTTTTCAATTAATATCAATATATAAAGTATATCGATAATCAATATTTTTTATCTACTCAGTAAACATTTTAAACAATATTTTAGGGCCTCATTGGATTAAGTTCCGGATAGTAAAGTAAAAAAATAATTCCAAAACAGGTCTTTATCTAGATATTTCTATCAGAGACCTGGAAAACAAAAGTTCATTGTTGCTCATCTGCCAGATAAGGAAAATATTTCCTATCTGAGACTTAGCAATCAGCAAGTAATGAACCACCGACACTGAACATTGTCAAATGTGTTTATTACTTTTATGCCTTTTGCTTTCCAGCGTTACTTCACAGTATTCTAAGTAATATAAATAAATAAAGTAACTAGAAATACTACAAGATATGTTTTCAGTTTTCCAAATAATCGTAAATTCAAATCGATGACGCAACCTTCGCAAGTATCGTAGGCGACACTGAGGTAACTTTGTAATGGAGCTTATAAGGAAGTGCCTCTGATACCATCTTAATTACGTGAGATTGTTCCAAACAAATTATTTACGTAACAATAATAATTTATTAAACAATAATAATTTTGTTAAATTACGACGACTTGTAATAAAAATGTTCGTCTCAATAAGCAAACGTTATAAGTTAAAGAAAATATATAAAAAATTGAACGCAGCGGGATTTGAACCCGCGCCTTCTTGTGAATCGTGCAAGAAAAATTTTCCATATGTTTTCTTTAAGTATTTTTTCTATCCTCAGTGTGTAATTAACTTCAAAAATCATAAAAATAAGCAAATATTATTTAAGTAATTATAATAAATTGATTGCATTTTAAGTACATATTTTCATTACATTGGAAATAAAATCAGCAAAATTTGTTTCGTACTTACATATTGCACTTCTTGCAGACACTCACCAGTAAATTTCTACTTGTGTTAAATAAAAATTACACCAAGAAAAATTCTTTTCAGGAATCTGTACCCGGAAATAAAGAGTATAATACATAACGACTAGCAATTTCGATGGACTGTTGCCAAAAAAGGATACCAAAGTCATATTTATATAGGTCAAGAATGCGGTAATACGACAGTGTTGCAGTGAGTGTGTTACAATCAAAAATAGTATTCGCTTTCATTATGTCACTTGGATTATATAATATGGTACATGATGACTCCCCGGAGAGCATGTGTGAAGAGGCTAATGGCAGTGGACAAGGCGTTAGAGGCATGCAATGACCGCAGCGTTTGGCACTCCGTTCTCTGTGACTACCCCGCTAGGGATAAAGCGTGAAGATATGTAAGATATGTATAGTACAACACCATGGTTTATTCAAGTAACCAAAAAACTGTCGAGAAAACTTCTTTGATTTTATTTAAACTAAAGCCGACAACAAAACAAGTAATGACAGAATATATCGCTGAAAGGCATATATTAGATTCTAATTCTAAAGTTTTTTAATACATACTAATATTATACTTTTTAAAAGCTTTAATTTTAATGTGAAGGTTCCGTTGCGTAATGCGTTGATTATGGAGACTTAAAATCAAATTTCTACCGCCATTACTCAATAATAATTTAAAATTTAATTTTCAAAACCGATCAAATTTCATTCTAAACAAATATTCTACAACCTAAAGTAGCTTAGCGGTTCCAGTTCGGCCATACAATACTATTGTTTGGTCAGCATAAACGTCACTTATAGTCGCGTACATTCAAGCGTTTAAACTGCAAATTTTCCTTTTATTTTCTACTAAAATTACTTTTTAATTATTCAAAATATTACGATGACTTTCAAGCTAAATGATGACTGACAAATCATTATTCTGAGTAAGAATCAATTCTCAACCACCGCAATCTATTAGAACTTGCCTTATTCAATTCTATTTATAATTACTGGCAAATTAAATTAAACTCAATTGTTGAATAAACCCTACCCCGATGCGACCTTGATGCTGCAGTCTATATCGCGCATCGCCATCCACCTATATTGACAGCTTCCTGCGCTCGTATTAAATGAAAACGTGGATAAAGCAAATGCACACAATTCAATGGGCGTTATAGCTCTAGTGAAATTGTTATTCCGATACTATTTTTTTTTTTAAATAATATGTACTTATTATTATAAAATTTATAATTTAAACTGTTTTGAAAATCACAACAATTAAAATATGTATTTAAGCATACCAAGTAAGGATATTACTAAACTATTACAGAACTAAAAGCAGTATACTTATATATATATTTAATATATTTCATCAACAAACACAAACAAACAAAAATATTAGTAGTACAGAATATTTGACTGAAAAGAAATAGCATTCTTAATAGGACTATTATGAAAAATATAAATTTGTCGCGTCAATTTTTAAAAATCAATTAATACTTTATAATCGAAACTTCTGTACCAAGTTGGTGGTATGGACCATTCAAGTTAATATATCATTAAATATGTGCCGTCGCGAGACGCACGCGCAACGCACACCTTATAAGGGCGGTCAACGCAAGGCCGTGCGCCGTCTTCGTCCTAGAGGTTAAATTGAAATGTATGAAAATATGTAACTTTCATTTAATTATCTAAAATTATTTCTCTTTGAAATCAATAATCCTCCACATAAAGCAGCCTGCTTTATGTTGGTCATGAAACTTTATCGCTAAAAATAACAATACAATATTTTAATTTAAGAAAGTAAAATTAAAACATAGATATATATGTAAATAATTATAAAAAAAAGAAACTAGTAACATGATATATATATATATATATATATATATATATATATATATATATATATATATATATATATATATATATATATATATATATATATATATATATATATATATATATATATATATATATATATATATATATATATATATATATATATATATATATACACAAGTGACACAAGTGTAAGTATGATTTCTTTTACATCTTCAGAGAGTAGTGTTTATTCTTGCTTTCTATGTTTTTAGATATTTCTCTTAATTAAGTTTCATCATCAAACTTTATCTAGAAGAATAGATAATTAAAATGAAAACTTTGCAGAATGAAGATTAAAAATATATCCATAATTTTTAACATCAGGTGTTATTATATTATACTTAACAAGTTTAATATTATTCGGAAAGTGGGGACGAAGAAAGCAGGGACTAAGCAATGGAGTGTCTTTACACTAGATTCAGATGGTTCCTGCAGTTCCCTCTGTCTACCCTGCAATATGCATTATAAAGTGTATTTTATAATAATATTCTTATGTATGTCAACATATGATATTTAAAAAAAATTTTAGGACATCATTTATTCTTTAGCCATTTTAATTTGTAAAGTAAATATCTTAAAAATATTACTTGCAATCATAATTTCAGTTTTTTTTTTAATTTCTTTACATAATTTAATCATTTATATAAGGACAATAAAAAAATGTATGTTGTGTCTTCTCGTAAAATGAAGTATTTTGTATTGCTTTACACATATTTTTAAACAACATAATATATTAACTAAATGTGTTTTAAGGAATATCAGCAAAAATTCCGACTCAAAAATCCAGTAGATTATATTTGTGGAAAAAAGTTTGATAATGTTTTTTTTGGTAAGAAAAATTTTAAACTTTAATAAATAACAAAAATATGCTATAGTTTAACTGTAGCATATTTTTGATATTAAACTAAAAAGTGACATTCTGTCTTAATGTCAGAAATATTTTGTATTCAAGGTAAAAATAATTTAAATAGACCTTACATTATGATAATAGCTGTAAGATGTAGGTTGTAAAGTTTCAATACCAAAAACTAAAGTAAAAAATAATGCTGAGATTATAATAATGAATAATTTTATCATTAGTAACTGTATAATATTTAAAAAAATCCAGTTACATTGAATGCTCAATAAAAAATTTAATTTATTTCATATATATAAATGCAATGCTACTTATTTTTTCTCAACTCAAGCATTAGACAAACCTTAAAAAATATATAAGCATATTTTACAATTACGCAGAAATGATGAACACAATTCGGTTCTTGTTATAAATTTGTTTATTAAGTAAAAGTAATTATGATTCATGCAATCAGTCACCATGTGAATGACTTAAAAATAACGAAGTGTAAGCAAGATATGTTATAAAATGCTGAGCAAAATAAAAGTATGAAAAGATTAAATCATTACCTATAATAAATTATGGAATTAAAATCATTGTTGAACTTACCATCTGTTCTTTTTATATTGATGTTGATCCCGGCCTGGATTTTTACAGAACCGTCATCCATTTTTGCACAATTTTATGCACCACATACACTAAATAACATTATTTCGCAAGAAACAATTGTTTAAAAATAGTCTAACACATTTGTAAATTGCACATGAGAACCGGTGAAAATTACAAATAAATTTCTACACCCAGATTGACAGTTATATCGAGCTAGCTACACACTTCAGACTGGAACGTTTCAAATTTGTTTCGGTGTAACAGTCAAATCAATCACTTTTTATTCTTGTTACAAACAATTGAAATAAAATTAATAAGTTTTGAGGCCCATTCAGCCGTTGAGAAAAATGATACAAATATTTAAATTATTTCGGTTAAAGCACGAAATACTAAAAATATCGGCTAGAGCTCAATGCAATGCATTTCTAATCTAAACGATTGTGTAGTATTGCCATGTCTCCGTGACTTTATTTTACACTAGTATTAAATAATTTGGAATTTTTCTTTACTGTGATTTATTATTATATAATACGTTAATATCTTAATAGTAAATATAAATATATTTTGATAAATGTTTGTTATATTAAATTCCAGTTTCAAAATATTCAAAATTGACGTTCATCAATAAAGGTCAAGTCATAGACACAAAATCAAAAGTAGAATTATTTATCTGTGGGTTAATTATTAAGACAAAATTTTATTTAAAGAAACGTGAACATTTATTTAATTTATTTCATTTAATTAAGTAAACATTTCGTAAAATAAAAAATAGCGTTTTGTAAATAATCTTAATATCTTCAATTATCGGAAATATTTTACAAGTGTAACCAATACTACTTATTGAAACTATGTCAATGATAGAGACAGAGTAATCAACCAAAAAATCGGTTTACAGTTTAGGTCAATAAATTTTATATTATTTAGAAACAATGGATTCTGAATATAAACTATCGCACAAAGCCAAAAAGCGAATAAAGGAAGTTAAGAGAAAAGCCCGACCAGGTATGACAATTGAAGCATGCAATTGCCATTAAATAATTAACATTTATTTCCACAATTATTAGACTTTATCTAATCAATATTATAAAAATTTGCTGCATAATATTAAAACATTTGATTACTTATTATCCATTGCAGTGCATTTTGCTCAGCATATTACTCTACTTACAATGTTCTAGAAGGATCTTCGGGCGTCACGCTTTTCGCTGCGCTTTTCGTTGACCTCGACATATCTTAGTTTTCGTATCAATCCGTTAAATATGTACAAATCTTCATTAAACGAAATGTCAAAAGTAAAAATACAATTATATTATTGTTTCAGAATTAGCTGATAAATACCAATGGACAGCTTTAAAATATGCTAGTAATTTTGAAGAGTTTATAAAATGTAAGGATAATGTTGATAGAATAGACGTAAATGAAGTGAGTCCTGAAGAATTTATTGAGAAGTATGAAAAGATCTACAAGCCTGTTGTAATAACTAATGCGCAGACTAACTGGAAAGCCAATCATAAATGGACTCACGATAGATTAGCCAAAAAATATCGCAACCAAAAATTTAAATGTGGTGAAGACAATGAGGGTTATAGTGTTAAAATGAAAATGAAGTATTACATAGAATACATGAGGACTACAACTGATGATAGTCCACTTTATATTTTTGATAGTAGTTTTGGTGAACATCCTAGGAGAAAGAAATTATTGGATGACTATGAAGTACCTAGATATTTTAGAGATGATTTGTTTAAATATTGTGGGGAAGAGAGGAGACCTCCTTACAGATGGTTTGTGATGGGACCACAGAGATCTGGTACTGGTATCCATATAGATCCGTTAGGTACAAGTGCCTGGAATGCATTAGTATTTGGGCATAAAAGATGGTGTTTATTTCCCACACAAACACCAAGAGAACTGATCAAAGTAACTGGGGCTATGGGAGGAAAACAACGAGATGAAGCTATAACTTGGTTTAAGTTGATTTACCCAAAAACTCAATTGGCCTCATGGCCTGAAGAGTATAAACCAGTAAGACTAGACTTATTTTTTCAATTTTTTTTACATCATTTAGTTAGATCTCCTTTTTTTTAATTGAACTGTAACCATATTTCATTTTAATTATATGTAATCATATATATATATGTCATGTCAATTGATATATGATCTTTTGGTTAAAAAGAAAATGACATAGTTCTATATTCAAATAATTAAACGGTTTTATTTTATTTAAAATAAGAATATCTGATTCTTTTAAATACTAAAAACTTTCCCACCACTTCAAATGAATGAACCACACCAAATAGTGAACCAACACAAGACCGATTACTCTGATTTTTCTTTTTTTTATTTCATTTAATATATTATATTTCTTAAATACACTAGTCATTTTCTTATATGTTTTTTAGTATATTTTTAGAGTAAATATTTCATCTTATTACCCATGTGCTTGATGTGTGACCTTGTTTAAATTTTTATATTATTTTCAAAAAGTATTCATGCATAAGTTATTTTTTAGGTGGAAATTCTTCAGAAACCTGGTGAAACAGTATTTGTTCCTGGAGGCTGGTGGCATGTTGTTTTAAACCTCGATGATACAGTGGCAGTGACGCAGAATTTCTGCAGCTGTACCAACTTCCCAGTTGTATGGCATAAGACTGTTAGGGGTCGTCCTAAACTATCCAAAAAGTGGGTGAAAGTTTTAGAATCCAAAGAACCAGAATTGTATAAAGTAGCTAGTAGTATGGATTTGAGTCAAGGGACGGGTGTTGCATCTGACAGCTCTTCAAATAGCAGTTCTTCGAGTAGTGACAGTGATAGTAGCTCTTCAGGAAGTTCAAGTGAAGATGACAGTGGACAGGAGAGCATCACTGCCCACAAAAAGAAGAGAAAACGAAAGATTTGACTTAGGCAATTAAAATAGTATTAGACAAAGCAGGTATCAAGATATCAATTACTGCAGTTTGTATTTAAGAAAGAGTTTTGTATTACTAGGCATAATTAATGTATTTTATTTACTTTATTTTGTTGTTTGAACAGTATGTTTTGTTAGAGGACCAACCTTAAGATCAATAAAGTTTAATATAATTCAATGTTTTTTTTATTATTTATTGTAATATGTTACATTGTTCTATACAAGAGGATTAAATTAAATTTATTAATTCGATTGAATAAAATGCAGTAAAAATTAGAATAGTTTGGAAATAAATTTTTATTTAAAATTAAATTACTTGTTGATATTTGTTATGATTCAAGTTGATACTTGTAGTCTCTTCAACAAGAGCCTTATTAGGTCAAAACTATTTCTCCAGTTCTTCAGAATATGTTGTCAATTGATTTGGACTGCTAATTAAAAAGAAATTAAGATGATAAAGTCTTAAGAAACTATTAAAAATAACTGAATTTATGAACAATTATGAAAATTAGAAATGATTAAATGAAAAAAAGGGATTTGCTCACATTTCAAAGGCCAAGTGAGATATTTTAAATTTGTAAAAAAATGAGAAGGGAGAATATTTTTTTAGAAAAAATGGAGTTCCCGAAACTTATAGTTATATTTTTTATTAGCAGCTGAAAATACGTATGAAAACTAGTTTTCACTAGTCACATAAAATCCTTTTTTTCTCTCCCACTATAAAATGCGGCCCGCCGCATTTCTTCAGTTTTGTTTATCCGTAACGTCTGCCTACCGCGTCTTAAGTTTTAGATGGAGAGTGGAGAAAGGAATGTCTTATTTCTGCCAATGCCAGTGCAAAAAACGTTTGAAAAAATTATTTTTAAATACACTATTTTTATATTATGTTTAATACAAAAATAATATTGTATATAAACTATTATAATTTTATTTTAAATTAATAAGTTTTAAAATATTATCATTATTTTGTTATTTTTTTAATTAAAAAATTACAAATAAATCGAATAGCATGCGCATCACTATTGACATATTCGCAAATCAAAAAGAAAAAAATTTGTCTATGGTCTTCAGCAGCCATTTATTATCCGTGCCGATTCAGAAAATAGTAGATCAAAATGTTGCGATCAGCTTCCCGTTCTTTAGTAAATGCGCTTAAAACGACGGTCCTCCCCACGTCCAGGGTCGCCGTCGTCGCCATCAGACGGTCTCACGATGGACCCGTAGAGTCCGACGAAGACTTCGATAACAGGTTAGCCCTTTTCACGTTATGTAACTCAAAACATAATCAATAGGTAATAAATGCGTTAATTCTTTTGAATTATGCTTTTTATATGCAGACTGATAGTTATATAGATGTTTTTAGTTTTTTATAGAAATATTTTTTAGTTAAAAAAAATTCTTCTTACTGACTTGAACTAACCATAATAACATAAACATAGTAAGTATGTGTTAGGTTTAACATCGTTTCATTATGAACATTAAGTAAATAATTTCGCTAAGTCTTATATACGATGATTAACTAGCATTGATAAAGATTAGTGTAAAGCAGTTTCATGAACTCAATTCTATTAAATAATATATTGTACAGACAACTAAACTATTGTATTAATAAGACTGAATATAAGTTATGATTTGTATAATTGTTTATACTTTACTGCCATTACTGCTATTTTTATTTACATGTAAATCTTAATTAAACTATTTTCCTGTTTAATTTACCTTAATATTATTTTAAATTTCAGATATGAAGCTTATTTCAACAGGAAGGACATTGACGGCTGGGAAATCCGCAAGGGAATGAATGACCTCTGCGGTATGGACTTAGTTCCTGACCCTAAAATCATCAAGGCTGCCATGCATGCCTGCAGGAGAGTCAACGACTATGCTCTTGCTGTTAGGTTCTTAGAAGCTTGCAAAGACAAGTGCGGCCCTAAAGTTGGAGAAATTTACCCCTACATTATTCAAGAAATTAAGCCCACTCTTAATGAACTGGGAATTGAAACACCAGAAGAACTTGGATATGACAAGCCTGAGTTAGCATTAAAGAATGTCTACGAAATGTAATGTGATAATAAGCTGTAGTGGAATTTAAATAATAGTTATGTTATTAATTTTATTTAATTGAATCTGTTCAGTTACATTATTCCATTACCTCCACCTGAAATGTTGAACATTTGACTGTGAAGAAGATTCTTTGAAATTATTTGTTGTTTCATTCAGTCTTTCTGATATATGTAGAGATATTTATAATAAAAAGTATTCAATACACTAAGCTTTATTAATTTTTAACTTAAGTTTATACAATTTATGTAATTTAATAATGCTATAAAACATGCATAATTTATTTTCTAGTTGATAGTTATAAGATAAATTAAATTATTTATTGGGCAATTCTCAATATTTCTCGAAAGTTAACAGGATGATGTTATTTCAATTTCCATACACATATTCTATAGAGGATATAAGTTGATTTTATTATGAGATATAATAATAAAATCGGAAATAAACTTAAATTAATGAGTTTAATGATCATTTTTATTCTTATTTTTTTATTTGAATAACTATTTATCAATCGGGGTCAGATAAGATTACTATTTATTGGTAATCAATAAAGTTCTTGGAGGTCAATCAACTTACAAAATAAATACTGTTTCTAAAAAATCTCTCGTATTTTAATATTTAATTTAAAATTGTTTTATAAGGAGCTGTTCTATTGGATTTAATATTGTCCTATTTTAAGTACTACAGTATTATAACAACTGAGACAAGAAAAAACAGATATCGATATCTGAAAATTAGGTGACGGACGAGATACTGGATCAAAACAAATTTCGGGGCAGACGTTTAAGATTTTGAAAATGACGACGAGGTGTTTCTGTAAAGGATAATAACGCTGTTGCACGCATTTTTTCGATGGCTGATTAGAAAGAGTTACATAGAATGAACACACGCATTACTCCGGTATATGGTGTGGTTATACGTCTGTCTCTCCCTTAACGCCTTGATGGCTTTAGTGAGGATCTCTTACCATATATGCGGCGGACTTACCATATATGGTGGGGAAAAGGGAGATTTATCTGTCCAAAAAACAGCGAAGTCGCTAACGTAAGGCGTCTTTAACATAGTATTTGCTATTTTTTTTAATTATCTATAATATTAATATAATAATACTGATGGTTAAAAAAAAGAAAATCCTAAATAAAGTTATAATGGAAATTCTAAAACATTAAACATGTTTTATACAAAATTTTCCATTCCTTCAAGACACTAAAACCAGACAAAATGTTGAGAAAGCAGTGTCAACACCAGGCTCATTCACTCTACCTATACCGCTATACGCGGGATACAGCGGGTTACAGCGTGATGCAACGTGAAGCCGGTTCCAATAAAACAATACATAGTACGTAAATACTTTATTTCGAATGATTGTAATATTCACACAGTCATACATTATTTACAACCACAAATCATTGTACTTAACAACAAAATTGTGCTTCATTCCTAAAATTAAGGCGAAACTCGTTTTATCAAAAAAAAAAAATTAATACAAACTAATAAATAAATAAAAACTTCAAATGAAACCAACAAGTCGCTTGTCTTTCAAAATAAAAAAAAAAAACGCAATAATTTAAAATGTATCATTTTGTACTCTTCTATGACTCCTATACTTACTATAGCTTCGTCTATAAGTACTCGAATATTTAAATTATAATAATTTGGACCTAATTTAAACATTAATTACATACAAAGGCTAATCTCGTTCAGTTTTAGTGAATTCTTTGGATATTGCTATATAGTTCCAGTTTCAGTTTCGTTCCACAGAATGTTCCAGACTTTCGATTCGTTTTAAACAATATAAAATGATCGACTCGTCTCGCCGTCTGTCTGTGGCCGGTCAATATATATTTATATAATAAGTTACATATTATATATTAAGTTAAATTCTCCTAGGTACGTATCATACAAATTTAAATATTATAAAACATCTTGTAATACAAGTAGACTAGATCCTTTCCTAATGACTCGTCGACTAGAGTGACACGTAACAAATAAACATACATCAATCAATCAATCAATCAAATGAATCAATCAATCAATCGATCAATCAACTAAATAAATTAAACAACAACTCACTTAACAATTACATATAAATAAATTAAAAACTAAAGGAATGTCTTTAATATTGAAATAAATATTTAACACAAAGTAAAAATTAAAAAAAAAATAATACAGATAACTTACAGCTTTTACTTAAACCAAGTGTCATAGATAAGAAAAAAAATATTGCACAAAACTCGTTTGTTCACAGACTAGAAATATTCATGACCAAACAATTAGCTATACAATTGTTTGAAAGCCGCTGTTTTAATAAATAAAATAAATTAGTTTATACCCATTTAATGGAAGGCCGACCGCGAGATCAGCTTGCGGCTGTGATTGATCAACCGACTGTCAATCTATCAATCGTTATCGACAATCAAGTCAATCAATCACATTCGCATCGCAAAAATAAAATTATGCTACTTACAGGTAAAATTATAACAAAGTCAGTAAATCTATTGTACAAAAACAATTGTTTTTATAAAAAAAATCTAGATTTAGATACTAATTCGAGTCAATATTAATTCATGTCCAATAAGACAGTATCGGCTCTCAAATAAATTAAAAACAAAGCCTTTCACAATATTTCTTTTACACGAAAAAGTCGGTATATAAATTAAAAAAAAAAAGTTTTTTTTTAATATCATTACTGACTTTGTCTAGTGTCATTCAATCAATTAAATCTAAGTCGCCCTCCGCCGTGTCCACGCATACATTGGAAATTAGGGCGTCTACACACAGCGACATTGCTTGAACACCGTGTGAACGTGCCTTTATATTTATTACTTCAAATACAATATAAGTATAGCAACCTTGAAACTTAACTCACCAAGAATATGTTATATAAATAAATAAATAAACATAATTTGATATAATTTTCATTTGCATTTTCATTTTTCAATCACAAAATCAGTATGCTCTGAAGAGATCAATAAAAAAAAACGATTTTTCAAGGTTATTACTATACTTATACAAGTAAAATACTATTTTTTATAACAACAACAGCCTTCGCTTATCTACATATTAATGTATGGCACTGCAACCCACCAATCAAATCAAATTGTTGATACCTTAACAACTGTGTTGTGTACTACATGTTATTTTAACTATAGAACTAACTTTGGTTGAAAGAGGTTCAAATCAATAATAAAATTAACTCCAAATCCGCATACACCAAGATCCAAATGATTTAAAAAAAAAAAAAATTAACCATACCATCAAACACATCGACATCCCTATACAACGTTCATTCACCCCACTGGGGTCTCTGGGGTCGGCGGGGGTCGACGGGGGGTCGGCGGGGGTCAACAGGGGGTCAGCGGGAGTCGTGCGGGGTCGCGGGGGTCGTCCGCAGCTAGGAGTCGGCGGCGACGGCATCCCGCTCGGACTTGACCTGCATGGCCTTGGTGAGGACGGTCGCGTCCTTGAGGCTGAGCACCTGCAGCACCTGCGCGTCGCCGCCCTGCACGCCCTGCAGCATCACCTGGGCCACGCCGCCGCCCATCGAGAGGGCTTCTAGCGTCTCGCCGTTCTGCTCCATCTGGATCGAAATTTACTTATAAATGAGACATCATGGCTTCTTATAAAGAGAAACATTAAAAGATGGTAAAATTATTATTAAAAATCACAAAATAAATACATGTTACAAAATAAATAAATAAAATTATAATATTAAATGATTTCATAAAAAATATTGGCAACACCATTGAAATGGTAACGTTATTTAATAATTTATCATCGACAATTGGTCATATTACACAACTTTAAGAACAACAAAAACATCTATGAAGCAAAGAGAATAATGACATGTTTCAAAATACTGAAAATAAAGCGTACATTACAAATTATTATTAAATAATATTAATTAATTAATTATTATGACAATATCGTGAAACGTTAGCATTTCAATACATCAGTCGACATTTTCCTGAAATCGACAATACTACGATACGACTGCTACACATAGCATACATACATATAACTATATAATATAAAATAAGCAAAAAGAACACAAAATATACACACCTATGTTACAGTACAGCAGTGCAATACACAAACACAAATAAAAAGAAATATATATTTAAGTGTTTATTTTACTCAATTATAAAAACAAAAGATACAATAAAATATTGAATTTGCTTTTGGATATTTCACAATAGTAATAAAAATTATGTTAAGTAATTTTATTGTCTTAAAATAGCATACTTTAATTTTTTTCAGCTTATAAATAACTAAAATTGAAACTCAATAAGAAATTTAATTCAATTATTGAAAAAATATCCAAAAAAGAAGCATAGACAAAACAACACAAAAACAAAATAATAAATTTTTCTACATAATATTAAGCACTAAAACGCCTACATGTTGCCGCTAACACAGTCTTGGAAAATAACATAAATATGAACATTTATAAAGAAAAAGGAACTATTTACTTATAACTATAATAATTATATACAAATAAAATGATACAATTAGCTATCTTGCACTCATCCTGCATATAAGGAAGAGAGAAAAAGGAGAGAAATTAGTGCCAAGACACTTCATTTCTCAATTAGTCCCCAACCACAACATTGCAATGACCACTTATTATTTGTAATAATTATTTTTTGAAAATATAATGCTGCTGTCACAAGCACTTAGGTGCATCCACATTTAAAAATTAATTTAATTACCATACTAACATCACATAACTTGGTCAATCTAAGGAAATGTAAATATTTATTTTATATATAATATGCAACATCAAACTTAAAAAAATAACGACATCATAATCCTCTAATATTTTAACTTATGTATATTGTAAAACAAAAATAAAAAAAAAGCTAAAACAAAAGAAACATACATTAATCTTATGCTCAAGCAACATACTATAGAAATATAATTTTAAACAAAGGAAAAATCAACAAATATTATATTAGTAGTAATATTTTTATGTAACATTGTGTATGTACAAAATAAATTTATTTTAATATTATATATATTAAAAAAATTAATCACTCTCTGGGTGTATGAGGTCACTGTTAAAAGCAGCATATGAGCAATTCAAACTGTTACCAACTAAATAATCACGCAGTAAACATACAATTGACTACAATTATTGCATCAGTCTTATATATTCAAACAAACTTATATAACACATATATGCTTACAAGTTTCTAAGAATCAAGCCTGAAATACTTCATAAGACAAATAAATTGAAATTCAAAAAATCACAAAATAAAATTCAAAAAAACTTTGTCCCAGGTAGAACAAAAACAATGAATAAAAAAAAATATAATAATTTTTCAAAAAAAAAATTGCAACAATAACTCCATTATGGATACTATAATAACAAATAACAATTGGATATAATTAATTTTCAGCTGTTTTATATAGAAATGCCAAATAATTTAAAAATCTTTTATTCTTTCAGAAAAACTAAATAGTTTATATATATATATATATATATATATATATATATATATATATATATATATATATATATATATATATATATATATATATATATATATATATATATATATATATATATATATATATATATATATATATATATATATATATATATATATATATATATATATATATATATATATATATATATATATATATATATATATATATATATATATATATATATATATATATATATATATATATATATATATATATATATATATATATATATATGTTTCATTGTCTATGGTGAAATATTTCAGGCTTGTGCATTCTTTTTAGGATTTTAAAATTCAAACAAAATAAATGCAAGCCAACGCAAGCAGAACATATTTACATTTAAACATTTTTTAAACGAAATTAATATCACTTGATGTTTTATAAAAACATTATTTTTTTATGTAATGATTATGTCACTTGTCACAAAATCATTTAAAAAAATATCTTAAATGTAAACATGCTGCAAACACAAACTGTATGGCAATACATGCAAATAATAACAAGCAAAGCTAAATTTCACACTTAAATAATTTCTATACAACTTAAAATATTTAAAAAATAATAATATTTATCTTTATAAAACAAAAAAGGTTTTATAGTGTACTTTTGTTTAATAAATAGAACACTTTGGTAATCACTTTATATTTATATTATAATCACATTTAATCATTGGCACAATAATGTATTTAAAATACAATTTATTTATGAGGTTGTACAACACAGTGTGTACTCAATTAATTTATATTTAATTTATCTATATATTCTAATATTTGTATTATTATTTAAAATTTTATAAATTTGTCTTTTTCTATAAAATTAATAAGCGCATTGAACTCTCTTTTACTTATAAACCATGGTGAGTTTCAATCAGGAATTTATAAACGAAATATAGATTTATTTTAAGTGTATACGTATGTGTGTATATACAGGTGACCTACGGTAATCCCGCAAACATTATTATAGAGCACTACCTAAGATCTTTTATAGTGTGGAATTTTTACAAAAGAGTATCTTATCATCTGACAAATTACATATCCAGTGTTAACATTCTATATGTTATATGGTCTTTAAAGTACAAATCATATATAAATAGTGTATGTCAAATTTACTAAATCAAACATATATAACATACATGGTACAAAAATACACAACCAAGAATTCTATGAAGAAGAATTATATGATTATGAAGCTTCTAAATATATTCATCTTTTTTTTTTATTAGTTCAAAGACATATCGGATTACAGGGGGTGCCGGATTATCGGGGGTCCACTGTATGTATATGTATGTGTGTATGTGTGTGTGTTGCGTCTATCTGCGTGTGCGTGTGCGTGTGTGCGGGCGCACCTGCACGAGCGGCGCCACGCACACGCCGTCCTGCTGCTGCATGGAGGCCACCATGGACTGGTACACGGACGCCGACACCGGCACCGTGATCACGCCCGACACCGACACCGGGTAGCCTGCACACGAAAGGAAATATTTAATTTAATTTATGTATTTCATAGCGTACAATTAACATAATATGCTGTCGTTGATTTCATTTATTTGTCTAAAATTCCTTTAATATATTTTTTATTTTTAGTTTCATCCCGTTTACAGGATATGCAAAGGGAACCGCAGGAACGATGGGAAGAGAAAGCTTTTTACCTTTTCCGAGGCATTGCGTGTTAAGTGGCAAAAATCAACGCCGCGTTTGCCGAGTTACCAGAGCGGCGAAAGTAGAAATGACGAAATTCATCCATTCGTCGCATTCACAGCAGACACAATATAGATAACATCTCCTACAGTAGGAGAGCGTATAGTTATAGCGTTAACCATGTGACAATATTTTTTCTATTACCCATTCATTAAAACGATGACGGCGAAAAATATATAAAAATATTTAAAAAAAAATGAATATTTGTTAATTTATAATTATAACCAATTTTTACAGTTATCTTTAATTCCACCAAAAAATCCTCTAAACCCACCATGACCGTCTTCTCCAGTAAGTATGATCTGTCCGTCGTGGTTGAGGGTTGCTTCTGCGACCGCGTTGAGGTCCACCGCGACGGTTCCTTCGCCCTCCAGCTGCCTGGACCACGCCGCCTTCGCCGCTGCTGTGGATCTGGGAGAAAAAAAAACATTTTAATTAGGACATACCATTATCAGCTTTTAATTCAAATAGAGCGAAGCTTCTTGCTATTATTTATTAAAGCTTTTAGATGTTTGAGGAGGCTTGCAAATTTTCATTGTAACACTTATATACTATAAGAAAAATACACGTTTTGTCAAATGAAGTTGTAGATGTATAACCTATTTTAAATTTTAATTATTTTTAAGCGGACTGTCGTGACGCAGTGGTGTAGTGTCAGCATGTAAACGCGACAGTTTGTGGGTTCGATTTAGATTTTTCATTTTCATTTTTTTCGCGCTGGTAGCTAGGCAAAGCGCAGCATTAAGTTCCGCCACTCACTACGCAACTGCCTCGAAAAAGAAATTCGGAAAACGGGAAATGGAGTGCTACACTACGCTCCTAATGTTCTTGCTATTCTCTTACTTACTCTCCTATGAGAGTCATGAAGCGTGAAAAAATTTGTTTTAGGGAAAAAATGAATATTTCCGCAAACTACCACAAAGGTGGTAGTTAGTGGTACTCACCACCTGCGCAGTGGTGCCGTCGGGCAGCGTGATGATGGGGCTGTTGGGGTCCACCTGTATGAGGGACACCGTGCCGTCGGGGTTGGTGATGGTCTGCAGCACCGCCGGCGCGTACTGGGACATCTGGTAAGCCACGGTACAGTTATATTTTTTCTATTTCCTGTCACATTTAGTACAATACGCAGAGAACCTAATATCAAACAAAACATAGTTCTAAGTAATATAACAAATACTACATTATGTGTACTAACATTATAATTAATATTTATGATAAGCACATATAGTATAAGTTAAGAAAAAGGGTACGGACCAAGCGTCTGTAGGTTCAATTTCATTAAAAAAAATGACACTCAATATATTTTTCATCATTTCATACACACGTCAAAACAATATGTCTATTAAACACAATAATATCGTATCGTACATCGACGTCAGCCAGCGTCATCTGGTCGATGCACACTTGCGAGGAGGACAGCACGGTGGACTGCTGCGCGCGCGCGCCCGACGAGCCGCCGCCGCCGCCGCCCCCGCCCCCGCCCCCGCCCGCCGAGCTCGCGCCGGGCATGCACGACGCCTGCGCCGCACGATCACGCACGGACGTGCGAAGCCGACGTCGTACGAACATTTACGAAGACAGCCAAGGGCGTACGAACATTTACGAAGAAAGTCGACGTCGTACGAAGATTTACGAAGATAATCGATAGTCGTACGATTATATACGAAGATAACCGAGGTCGCACGAGGAGCAAATGAGCGTTCGTGATCGGTTACAATTTGTGTTTCACGATTGTACCACATTGTATAATATATTGTATGAATGAAAAACATTTGTGTTACCATATCCAAATGCAGCAATCCGAAATCGTCAGCAGGGGGAAGAAGAAGAATTTAAGATTTAGTTAGTGTCTTATAACGATCGCTATATTAAAAAGTTTTAACTCAAATTTAATCCAACAATTAATTTTGCAACACACACTTTTTACTAATGTTTAAATCGCACAGTCAAACAAAAGCTATAGCAACGCACCAGGTCGACGCGCTGCGCGGCGGCCGCCTTCTCCTCGTCCTCCTCGGTGAAGGCGGGCAGCAGGTCCTCGCGGCCGTGGTACTTGTAGCAGTTGATCACTATCTGGCGCAGCGCGTGCGTCCACGACATCTGCACAATCACCAACGTTACGTCACAACCTGTGCGCGTGTGTGTGTGTGTGTGTGTGTGTGTGTGTGTGTGTGTGTGTGCGTGTGTGCGTGTGCGTACCTTCTGCTTCTCGTCCTCGGAGCGCGCGTCCATGCGCACGTTGGCCCAGGGCAGGTCCTTGGGCCACCAGGGCGGGCGCGTGGACTCGCGGCCCCAGCCCGGCTTGCCGCGCACCATGGAGTACTTGAGCATGAGCGGGATGAAGGCGCGCAGCTGCGCCTGCGTCATCTTCTCCACGGGCGTGGGGATGCCGTCGATGATGAGCGGCGGCAGCTCGAACAGCAGCGGGTCGTCCGGCGGCGGCGGCGGCGCCTGCGGGCACCCGCCCAGCCCGAACTGACGCTCATTATTACACTCTATTCTGTGACGCTTTCTATCACATCAGTGTAGAATGTTTGCTACTATGTATATCTCAAGGGTAGCGAGAGCGCCAGCAAATAGAAAAGCAATTGATTATCCGCCGTGTGGATCGAACACACAACTCTAGTGTTTTTAGTCAGCCAATTTCAGTGTTAAGAATTATGATTTTGATAACAGGAGTATTAATTTACCAGTAAAAAGTGAAGCAATTAATTATCCCTCGTGTGGATCGAACACACAACTCTAGCATTTTAATTCAACCAATGGCAGTATTAGGAATTATTGTTTTGACAACAGAAGTATCGAAATTTAACAAACTTAACAATCACTAACTATATTCCACAGAAAATGTCCGTATATATTTCTACAATTGCCTCGACCGAATATTAACAAAATCCTCCATTCACTATGCTCCTATTACTCGACTCCTTGGAACAGTAACCGCGCAACAACTTTACTTTTTAAGGTCTGCACGAACAACGCGCAATGTCACTTAACAATCACTAATAATATTTCACAAAAAGCAAAAAAAAAACTCTTACATCTCTCTAAAATTCGTACAATTGCCTCGACATAACACATAACAAACAAAGTTGTCCATTCACCACATTCTCCTATTCGAATCCAACTCATTTGGAAAAGTAGCTACGCAACAACTTTATTCAGTAAAAAAAAGAAAAAAAAAAACACAAATAATCCTTATATCAACAAAGTCCTCCATTCACCACACTCTCATACTCGAATCCCACTTCACCAAGTCCTATATCTCCATTCCCCACATTCTCGGGACAGGTACCTGCTGCGCGAGCGCGTTCTCCAGCTCCTCCATGATCATGCAGCGCAGGTTGCGCACGACGTCCTCCAGCGGCTTGGCGCCGAACACGCGGTACGACGTGTTGGGCTTGCCCGGCGTGGCCACCAGCACCACCGCCTGCTGCCCCACGCGCGTCGCGAACTCCTCTATCGTTTGCTAAACGTATTTTTATATTAGTATGTATCGAAATTAGTGTGATAGTAAGAAATCTACTACCAATTTTGATTGCTTTTTTTTATTTTTTGTCTTTCTTCACGCTTTATCCCGCACATAACAGGGTAGGTTAACGAAACTGCAGGAACCATTGAAACCTAGTGTTGGGACACTCCATTGCATGCAATTTTTCGAGGTATCACGTGTTGAGTGGCGAAACTCAATGCCGCGCTTTGCCTAGTTGTCAGAGCGAAGAAAATGGAAATAGAAAAATCCACCGACCTCGAGTATACCTCGAACCCACAAACCGTCGCGTTTACAAGCATACGCTACGCCTCTGCGCTACGACGGTCTTGACTGTTTTAATATCGCAAATTCGAATTCGAACGTCGTACAGTTAAATATCAATAATGATATAGAATAGCTTAAACAATTCAAATATTATAATCTCAATACATCATCACTGCGTCATATGTTTATAATTTAAGATGAAAAGCACATCTTGCTCTCAACTATAAGTCATATATTGCGTTAACCATAAGACATTCAGTAAGTACATTATGAAGTTTCACCTTTTTTCAATTATGTAATAAATAAGATCTTGGATCTTCGCGATTTTTATTAATTTCAAATAAAACAATTTAAACGTATATTGAAATCTAGAGCAGTACGCGAGGCAACTCAGAAACCGTTGGCGGTAGTTTGATATAATAATTATATCAAATGATATACGTATGCCTAAAAACCTCAGTCTACCCGCTAGTTGTGACTTAGGACTACTGCCATGCTCGAAACGTTGGGCTTCCAAAAAATGTCAATATACGCGAATAATCCGTTATTTTTTAATGACATTGGCGAAGTGAATTGTGCTCAACTGGCACGTTCGAAACGCCAGAAAAGAAGAAAAAGAAATTGTTTTATTTGAAATTATGTAGTAAAGATATTACAAAAAACTTTTATTTTTATAAATAAAGTAATCTTAACTTACTCTAAGCTTTCTCAACAGTCTGTTTTGGTGTCTTTTCCTCACAGAGGGGTTAGTTTCGAATGAGTGCGGCCGCTTGCGCTTTTTGGAGGACGCTATAGCGGCGGCCGCGGCCATACCCACCGGACCTGTAGTTAGGCGCAAAGCTTAAACTTGTTAGGGGTGGATGGATGGTGTTATTGTGTGGTTCACGCTTTTTCCCAATATATAGCTGTGTGGCAGAGAGGTCATAGTGTCAAGACTCTCCATTCTCCGCTTTTCGCTTTTATTTAAATATAGTATAATGTTTGAGAAATCTTCATTTTTTTACCCAAGTCGAGATAGATAGACGTTTTAAAATTGTATATTCAAAACACCAAGTAAAATCGCTTCACACATTGCATTGCACCTAATATTTGTTTTGAGCAAAATTTGAATAAACAATCTCTGCATAGAATGAACCTTATACCAATGATGTTTGGACAAAATTAACACTTATTAAGCACGTACAGTGTGTAGTGCTAAAGTAGCGTAACGTCGCGCTTACAGGCAGCGCTACACTTCTACGCCACAACGGTCCTCGTTTATATTATATGATTATAACTTATATAGTTCTTCGTTAGTGGGATCAAACATTTCGAATTAGTGAAAGTTTTGTGATACTACATCTAAAACAAAAAACCTAACATATCGTAAAACACCAAAGTTTTCCTTATATTCTAACCTAACCTAATATATCATAAAACATTATAATTCCAAATGCTGTCGGATTTAATCAACAACTCACCAGCAGCCGCCAGCTGCTTCGTGACCTCGTCGCTCATGGCGCTCTTGATGACGTCAGCACCATCCTCATACGCGGAGCCGGCGGGAGACGACGCGCACTCGTCGTCATCCTCCGAGGCCCCACTTAGCCCGCACCCGTCCACTAGGGACACGTCCTAGATAACACGGGGATGGTTTGGTTTGTCAGCGTATCAAGTACTTTGAATTTCTATATTAAGCGAGTAAGCAGAGAAACGAGATTAAACGAGAAGAGAAAGAGTAGGAGTACTGTAAAGGCTAATACATTATACAGGTCTTTATCTAGATACATTGATATAGATTGAGACAAACAAGGACTTTATCAGCAAGTGGTGAAAACGCCCCTAAGAGCATCACAATCAGTAGATAAAGTCTCAAATAGAAAATTTGCTCTGTGTCTGGTAGATAAACAATAAATTTAGGTTTTACAGGTTACAGATAACTGTAAGCCTGTATGTGGTAGATAGCTTTAACTACCAGATTACCATCTGAAACTTTATTCGTAACCGGTGAAATTGGCCTTAATACTCGTAGTCACAGCAAACCGTTGCACTTGCATATTGCTTAGCAAACCATTGCAATCGCAAATACAAGTTTTAGTGGAAATGCAAGTATGCTGTTTAGAGTACGTATAACGCGAGTTTATACAACGCGTTAAAAAAATGCCACCACTTTATTCATATAACGCGATTCCCGTATAACGCGGTAAAGAAAAAATACGGAAATTTCCCTTTTAAATACTGTACATATATTTCATTTTTATGCACTCGTGTTTGTATATCTTTTTGTGTTTCAACGAAGTAGTTTATATTGCTTTGTCAATTTAATTACATATGCATTTCTATATTGAGACTTGATATAATGAATTAATTTTTAAAAATATTTTTTTATATATGTACATTTGCATATAAAACAAAATATACGTAGATTTGTTTTAATAAACATTTTTATTTTTCAAATATGTCATTCGCGCTATACAACTTTTTTCTCGTTCAGCGCGATTTCCTATAACGCGATTTCATACAACGCGTAACATATTACTCGCGTTATACGGGAGTCTACTGTACTCTAAATTTTATAGCTGTATTTCGTCCTACAGCTTCCTACAGTCGGATGGAAAGGACCGAGTGGAAAATGAACTCTCTCAGTTTTGAGAAGCGAAGCGGAGTCATTATGGGAGACCTTGCAACCCGCAATGATAATTTACCAATTACTTAGTCACTCTCCTCGCTTACTCACGCTCTTCTCTCATTTGAATTTTGCAGTGGAAATAGAAATATAAAACTCTCTTTTTACCATTTATCAAAAAGGAGTCCTTCCTATCTACGCATTACTCGACCATGACTGTGTAAATTTCATATTTATATTATTTAAATAAAATTTACAATAACACCCACGTCTCCATATTTAAGGAAAGGATAAGAAATTTATATGGAATAAAAGTTACAGAAAGTACCTATAAATATAAATATATAATATAGAAATTCAGAGTGAAGGTAACTGATCACTGAAGCACGGAATTGTTGACTTGTCTGGTACCAGATACCGTCGAACGCAGACCGTGCGATTATATCGGAGGTACATTGCTTGTACAAATATTTTTACTGTTAATAAATCAGCAGTTT
The DNA here is from genome assembly GCA_037178615.1 of Dione vanillae. NCBI lineage: Eukaryota > Metazoa > Arthropoda > Insecta > Lepidoptera > Nymphalidae > Dione > Dione vanillae. Next base: position 1,259,315 of record JAZFAU010000063.1, on the reverse strand, counting down.
TGTTTTTTTTTACTATTATCATAATATAGGCTATGGATAAAAATATGTTGAAAAAATATCTTAAATGCATTTTATAGCTTTCACATTTTTAATTTGTTCAATTTAATTTTAGACCCAAGTTCTACACTTTGCTGGACAAAACTCAAGGTATTTACCCTAAGTAGTAAAAATTAGTTAAATACGTCTCCAATAAATTTAGTCTTTTTTGATACATGCATCTCTCTTATGTATTAAGGGCAAGAAGAAGTCACTGTTAAGATATTTCATGTACAGTTTAAACTTTGCCTTAACTCTAGGCACTCAGTATCGAGAGACGAAACCCCAAAACTGCATGAACATAAAATTCTCTAAATTCTCCAATAAATGCAAAATCAATTCAATCAGATCCTGCCCTACGGAGCAATGATAATCTTGTTAAGGTATCCCTTTGTAAATGTAACTAACCACATTACTGCGGTGTCAAAATCGCTGTAATAATTATAAGTTATAAAGTAAACCTATTACAACACAATCGTGGATATAAATATCTACGAATGTATTTTAAATCCTGTTAGTTATTGGATAACAATATATTATAATATTTTTATATAAAAAGGCTGCTAAATTAAATTTATATGTAGATTTTTGTCTAATCTAATAGTATACAATTCTTTTTTATTAGACTGACATAAAAGACAGTGATAATTGCACAAAATAGAAACTGAGCCGATATTAACTCGATCTTTGTTTTGCAGAAGCGAGCTATTCTCCCAATATACTATCTAGGACCTAAAGATTCCTTTAAGCAAATATTTAAAGAAATGTATATATTGACAGTTATATTTCAATATATTTTTATAAATGTAAGGTATGTTAAAAAAAATACTAATGATTTTGTCAATATCGGTGATTCAATAACATTTGTACTAGAAGCAAGCTTAAACTTACAGCACTGTAAAAGTCCGTAATTCTTTGGGGCAGTGTGTATTCTTTTACAATAGGATCCCAGAAAACGTCGAACAATGTTTTATAGCACAATTTAAAGAATTGCGAAAAAATTTTATGTGCTAAAGGTTACTACCTAATTAAAAAGTAAAATTCTATAACCATTTAAAAAAAGTCTTGTCAGGTCTGAGGCAATTACTTTAGTGAACCAGTGGTAATGTTTTTGACGTTCAAAAAATGATTCTTTTACTCTATTTTGAATTGAAATTATTTGAATTTGAATTTAATTTTGGGCATGTACTTAAAAGAGAATTTTCCCAAATATTAACAGGAACGGAAACAATGAGTGAAAAACCATCAATTAATCATATTTTTTAAATTTATTTTTATTATTATTAATAAATCTTTAAAGTATTGGAGACTATAAATAAAATAAAAACTTAAATATATAAAGGAAATATAAAAAATCAAACTAGCCCTAACTTCATTTCATTCAACATGGTAAAATATTATGAACTTAAAATAACATCTAAAACCTACCTCTTCAGTCATATCCATAGACTCTGTGCTGACTGCTGAATTCATATTGCCGTGTTCTGGACTGCCTTCACTATCTTGGACCATCGGGTTCTTACCCGTTGTACCGTGTATGAAGAATTATGGATTGAAACTTATATTACTTCTGGCTTCTTACAACCTGAGTACCAAATAATTATAATGCTTTAACATAACATTAAAAGATTATTAATAAAATTTATTTTTAATATCTTGGTTTGTTTGATTCATATTTTTATAAATGTAACCATAAAAAGCACAGTTCTACTAAATTTATAAATAAAAGAATATAAGTTTGTGTCAAAAATATATTTCTATTTATTTAAAAACATTGTATAATAGGAAATGTCAAGAAGATAGATGAAAAGATAGATGAAAGACAAGAGGGAATTGAACCCATAATCTATCTATCTACGACTGTTAAACTAGACAAAAATGGCTTCATCAAAATTATTTGTTGCTCATATATTTAATAAATAAAAATTAAATGTGTTCATATTGCAATACTGTGTATATATTTTGTACATGTATATATGTAGATTGTAACATTAACTCAATTAGTTGCACCGGAGCTTAGAATAATATCTTAAGCTATAGAATTAATTCTATAATAAGATAGACATTAGTAAAGTCAAACAATTTCATATTATTTTATTTAACTGTTATACCATTATAATTTTCAGAACTAGTTCAATGAATTTCTTTAGAAAATATATAGTTTTATAACAGACATTTTTTTAATATATAGCTTTGTAACCTTAGCAATGTAACTTTTATTGAGGTATAGTACTTAATTTTCTTTTTTTTAGCTTCACGCTTTATCCTGCACATGGCACAGTAGGCATAGGGAACTGCAGGAACCATTCTAACTTAGTGTTAAGACACTCCATTGCTTAGTCCCTGCTTTCTCCGTTCCCGCTTTACTTAGTATTAGTAGTGCTTAATAATGCTAAGATAATTAAATAAATATATAGAAAGTATGTAACATGAATTAAGACCACAATTTGACATATATTGTAAAATATGTAAAAATTATTTGGAATATTTATCTCTTATTGCTTTTATCTGATTGTAAAATACAAGCATTTTTAAACAATTTAAATATTATTTAAATTTTAACATTTTGTTATTTTCTTGCTAAAGGAAAATATTTTTTAACTAGTGTTTGATAGCCATTAGTAGATTAAGGGGAGTTAACTAAAAATAACCTTATAAATAAATTTAATTTTATATTATAAAATCAAGAAAATCTTAACAAGTCCCATAATAAAATAGAAAATTCTTCTTTCTTTGTTTTAACTTGTGTATTTTTTTATGCCAATACCATTTGAAGTCTGGGTCAATATCAATAAGTTATAGTTGATACATCCTCCATTTTGTATAACAACTATTTATGAAATAAAAGTAACTATCTAAAATATAATCTTGTTAAAGTATTTAGCTATAATAATAATACAGGCTAATGACATAATAAACTTAAATATGACCTTCTGACATTTTTATTAGTGCCAAATTTATGCCCTCTTTCTTCTTACTAGATGAAATATCTAGTTAGAATTTATATGAGATAATTAGCTAAACTTTAAAAGAAAATTCGAAAAATATTTACTGAATTGTTATTATTCACATTTGTATCTTTAAATTTAAAAAACATGAGAGCTCGACGTAATATCTATTGTATTGTGTAGGCAGCTAGTTCAATGGAAAAAATCAATACTCAAGCTTTGCACGGTATAGTAAAATAGAATATCCTAGAAAATGATATTATAGACAGAACGTATAAATTCAGTGAGGCATAAAATGGCTAGGCGTAAATCAAGCTGGACGAGCCACACATGAGCAGCTTTAATATATTAGGGATTATCGAATATATTACTGTGTAGAATTTCGAAATGACGCATATTGTTTCGTGTTTTTGTTTAGATGCAATTTGAAGCAGCTAGCCGCGCCGGGTCAGTTTCGAAGGCGAATGACATAAACTCTTTTGCGGCGGCGTAAAGGATAAGCCCAAATGAATGGCCATCATGAAGGGGTCGCGCGTTCGAGCAGGCCCAGACAGAATAGAAGAACTACGACTGCGTACGCACCTGCGTGATTTGAAACACATTTTGCACTCCTGTTGGAAGCTCCCCAAGCTCTCTGTGATGTAACCAGACGAAAACGACACTTTCTAAGACTTTTACACTCAACTGCACACAAGATACACGAAATATACGAAGCGCTCAGAAGACCCTGAAAAATGCGAGTCCTCCATTGATATCGATCGGTAAACGCGATATGTGAACATTGTACACTTCATATTGCGGGACGCCATTTTGTACGAGTCTGCGCGGTATGGGTTTCTTTTGCATGGAAAGGGAAATCGCCCCTCGGACTGCGGGGGGAAAAGCTCTCATTATGTGAGTAAAATGAATTAAAATATTATTTTTTCGTCAAACTTACCCGCTTATATCGACAATTTTTTTGCTCTGTCTTCATTTATATCCGATTATAGGCACGATCGGGAAAATTCTAAGTTTATTTTGGAAAACATTGATCATGTCATGTAGTGGCGCTACCTATTGGAATTTTCATAAACTCAGTTTGACATATAAATTGTAAACAATTAGAGGAAAAACAATATTTAAGTTTTTGGCGTACATATTTATTATTATTATAATTATTAATAATTACTTGAACTTATAATAACAGTTTACTTGAGTGTGCTCATATGCAAGTGTAGTGGTATTCAGTTGGAAAGGTGAGTGACGGCTTAAATGAAATTAAATTTAGACTAGCGTTTGTTGAAATAAAATAGTATTTGTTTATTTATATAAGCAATAGTCTCATCACTTTTTACATCGTATATAGATATTGTATCTTTTTTGAAATATATATTTATAAAATAAACATAACCTCTAATATTTTTATTTGTTCATTTAACTATACTTTTTTCATAACGTTGTGAATTTTAAACAATCGCAATATATTTCTGTTTATTTATATGAAAATATTATGTAGACCAGTTATAAAAAGACAAAGTTGCATTATATAAATTTCACCATAATTTTTTTATATGCAGTTATTTATAGTTTTCTCACAATTATAATATTTGTCAACATTCATATTATATATTTAAAATATTTAGTCAGTAATTGTAAAAATGCTAAATTACATTTTGGACGGATTTACCAAGCCTTCAATATATGGAAAAACAAAATTAAAAATCAATACAAACGATTAAACTATAATAGCAAAAATGATGCAAATTCATACAATAATGAATAAACTCTTTTGTAACTTTCAAGATCAGAACAGACTCGGTTATCTTAAACTACAGAAATAAAACATCTCGCAGAATCTGTTCAAAATCATGATTTCTAAGATTATTTGTGTTATACTCAAGTTTTTGTACTAGGTATTCTTTGATTTAATAATAGAATGTTATCTATGCATTTTAAATAAAACAATTTAACCGGATTTATCGCGTATATTATCATTTTTTAGTGAAACCCGACGAAGCTTAAGCTTTCTACCACTTGGGATCCACTTATAAAAATTTTAAAATCCCAACCACACCACACCAGAGGGCAGGATACAGTCAGCTCATTCTGCAGGAATCCAGGGCAGTACGCGAGGCAACTCAGGAACCGTTGGCGGTAGTTTGATATAGTAATTGTATCAAATGACAGACGAATGCCACCTCAGTCTACCCGTGACCACGGACTACTGCAAAGTGTTCGAAACGTCGGGTTTCACTAAAAAATGATAATATACGCGATAAATCCGGTTAAATTGTTTTATTTAAAATGTATAAAAATCGCGAAAATCAAAGAACTTATTATCTATGCATTCTATACCTCTGCGGCACATGGCATTGAATGCTTTGCTTATTATGTTCTTTGTAGTATATCATATTTTTGATTGACCTTACATATAAATTTGTAAATGAAGAAATGAGATCTTACACAGCTATTGTTCATATTGTAATGATAATAAAACAAAATAAATAGAAATAATTGTCATCTTATATTTTATTTTTAATTACATAAAATTAAACTTAACATCTAAATGACTAATTTAATAATGCTCATTACAATATATGTATATAAATTTCTTGAAAATTAATGAAATCACAATTTTAAGTATTTCTTCTCTCATACAAATGTATTGGTTTTCATCGAGGCCTTTTATATTCACCGGATTCTTCAGAAGAACCTGTAAGTCATATAGAAATATGAATCTAAATTGGGAAAAGGAAAATTATATACAAGTACTTTGACAATTTTTTTTTTGTTTTTATTTTTTGTAGCTTCACGCTTTATCCCGCACATGGCAGGGTAGGCAGAGGGAACTGCAGGAACCATAAGAACCTAGTGTTAAGACACTCCGTTACTTAGTCCCAGCTTACTCCGTCCCCACTTTCCGTCGTTTTCGAGGCATTGCGTGATGAGTGGCGGAACTCAACGCCGCGCTTTGCCTTAGTTGCCAGAGCGAAGAAAATTGAAATAGAAAAATCCATCTTCCTCGACTGGGGATCGAACCCAGAAACCGTCGCGTTAGCCGCGTTCCAGGCAGACGTTGCGCCTCTGCGCCACGACGTATGGACTTTGACAATTTAAATGTAAAAACTAAAACTTTTAGGAATAACAATTTTATGAAAGCTGGTCTGTAAATATAATTGTTACATGGATTTTGGGGTGGTAAATTAAAATGAAGTACAATAAATATAATTGTAAGTTTTAGATATTTTAATGTATTTAGATAGTTCAGAAGTGGCCATGTTGAAAGTGAGTGAGCGAGTGATGAAAAGTTGTATAATTAAATTCACAAATGTTATACATTTTCTTTAAGTACAAAAAGTTTTGTATGTATTATGGTAAGCAGGTAAACAATGGAAATACATTTGCTACATTTGCTAGAACTAAATATTACACATTGTCTTAAACTCAGTGAGTTGAGCAATATTAAAAATTAGACACTGTCTAGACAATTAAGGCTTGATTTCTAATTTATAATCTTTTGTTTTGTCTTCACGCTTTATCCCGCACATGGCAGGGCAGGCAGAGGGAACCTAGTGTTAAGACACTCTCTTGTTTAGCTGATTTTCGTCGTCCCCGCTTTCCACCTTTTTCGAGGCGTTGCGTGTTGAGTGGCGGAACTCAACGCTTTGCATAGTTTCCAGCGCAAAGGAAATGAAAATCGAAAATCGAATCCACAAACCCTCGCGTTTACAGGCAGACGCTACGCCTCTGCGCCACGACGGTCTCTTTAAAAACTTAAATAAAAAAAATCGGGGTACATTACCATACGTCCGGTGACAGTACCGGCCGCGCCAGCCGGGCTCGCAGCGGCAGGCGCCGGCGCGGCACACGCCGTGGCGGCAGGCGCGCGCGCACTCGCCGGCGCGCCGCCCCACCTCGCAGTGGTTGCCGCCGAGCCCCGCCGGGCACCGGCACTTGTTTATGCCCTTGCACTTGCCGCCGTTCAGGCACGGGATCACGCATTTCGCTGGATATGGGGATATGGGATTTTTTTAGCTTCACGCTTTATCCCGCACATGGCAGAGTAGGCAGATGGAACTTCAGTAACCATAGGATCCTAGTGACAAGACACTACGTTGCTTAGTCCCTGCTTTCTCCGTCCACGCTACCTGCTTTTTTCGAGGCAATGTGTGCGCTTTGCCTACTTGCCAGAGCGAAGAAAATGGAATTAGAAAAATCCATTTTCCCCCAGTGGAAATCGAACCCAGGAACCGTCGCGTTATAGGCAGACGTAACACTACTTATTAATATTATGTTGTAGGAAATACATGTTATAAATGACTGCTACGTTAAGTTAAATAAGGATTTTAATAAACTTTGCTAAGTTATTAATGTAATGATTCAATAGTTAACTTACAAAATTCACAGCGCAGGCCGTAGTATCCTTTGGGGCATTCACATGTATCCTTCTGTATACACTTCCCTCCATTCAAGCATTTTTGTGAACAAATACCTAAAAAAAATTGCTTATATATTGAATTTGTAACTTTCAGAGCTATACAAGATGTACCGACCGCCGCCTCTTCTGCGTCACGTGAGAAGAGCTCATTCGGCCACGTGGAAGAAAAATCCTCATGTAAGCAATTTTTTGTTAATCCACACTGAGGATAGAAAAAATACTTAAAGAAAACATGTAAAAATTTGAACGCAGCGGGACTCGAACCCGCGCCCTCCTGCGAACCGCGCAAGCGCTCTCGCCGCTAAGCCATGTGTTCTTCACCACGCTGCGTCCAACTTCTTATATGCTTTATACAACTTATATCGTTGTTAGCATCTCTGTAGGAAGATTTTTACAAATTTCCGCTACCCAAAGACCATTACAAAGAACAATCGTTTGGCGAGAGAGAATGCTATTTTTATTAAATATTTTTGCGATTTTTTAAAGTGTTAATTCACACTGAGGATAGAAAAAATAATTAAAGAAAACATGTAAAAAGGTTTATAAATATATATAATTTTCTATATTATATATATTTAATAATAATTGTTCGAACGATTGTTCTTTGTAGTGAGTACTCTTTGGGTAGTGGAAGTTTGGTTAATCTTTTGTTGCGTTTAAAATGTTTATAGGTTTTACTTTAATTATTTTTCTATTATTTTTCCTCAGTATGGATTAACGTTTTAAAAATATAATATATTATTATATATTAATAGTGTACTAAACTGGTAAATTTTCAAATTCTGTTTAATATGTCAGAATAAGTAACAGATTCATGCTTTGACACTTATCGTGAAATACAGTATGTATTTCACGATAAGTGTCACACTTTAAACAATTTACATTCTTTTTTTTTAATGGCGGAACTCAACGCCGCTTTTAACAGGACTATGGAAACAATTTAAAAATAATTATTAAAGAAATCTCAAACACTAATATTTTTTATTGACAAATCTAAATATTTAATATATTTTATAATATAAAGTTATATAAGTCTTTTTATAACTAATATTTTCTCATGCAGTTGGATGCAATAATCCGAGTGGACCATGCGGGGGAGCTCGGGGCAGATCGTATATACGCGGGGCAGATGGCGGTGTTGGGGAACACTGCTGAGGGGCCGCTAATTAAACACATGTGGGACCAAGAGATTAAACATAGAGAGAAGTTCGAAGAGCTCATATCAAAGTACCGCGTGCGACCCACAGTTATGACGCCCCTGTGGAATATCGCTGGATTCGCACTTGGTGCTGGTCGGTTCACTTAACTTATAATTGGAACTTAACTTAAGACCTTAAGATTAGAATTTTTGTTTTTTATTTTTTTTATATTTTCACGCCTTATCTATCAGAGATGAATCTAGTGTAAAGACACTCCGTTCCCCGTTTTCCGCCTTTTTCGAGGCATTGCGTGTTGGGTGGTGGAGCTCAACATCACGCTTTTGCCTAGTTACCAGAGCAAAGAAAATGGAAATAGAAAAAATCCATCTGCCCCAAGTGAGAATCGAACCCATCGTCCGTCGCGTTTACAGGCAGACGCAATCAATCAGTTTAATTGTGGCATTATTAGTTGGGCCTATGTTTATATTTTTTAAAGTTATTTTATTACAACATAATATTAACGTTCATTTAATTGAATATAATATTATGCCAGAGATTAGCCATTAAAATGGCGCCCAAAGTATTTTATGTAACCATTTTTTTTATTAACACCAATATGTTAATATCCAATTTATTAATAATTCGTCTAAAATAAATTCGAACAATATAAATATATATTATTAAGAATTACAATAAATAATTGTTATATGAAAAAATTTCAGGCACAGCCCTTCTAGGCAAAGAAGCGGCAATGGCGTGTACAGTGGCCGTAGAAACAGTAATTGTAGATCATTACAATGATCAATTGCGAACGTTAGTGGAAGATCCTAATATAGATAAGGATATATTAGAAACTATAACGAAATTTAGAGATGAGGAACAAGAGCACCACGACACGGGAATAGACCATGGGGCTGAACAGGCCCCCTTCTATAAAGCTCTAACTGAAGTTATCAAGACTGGGTGCAAAGTCGCCATTGCTATTTCTAAAAAGATATGAGTAGTTTTTATTAAATTTGTGGAAATAAAGGTTTTTCTTTGCGGTATTAGTTAGTTAAATATTAAAGGATTTTGATTTTAATTTACTTTGTGTTTTATTTATTTGTAGAATCTGATTTAGGATTTATTATAAAGTTAGTGTTAAAATATTATGTTCTCCATTTCCCATTCAAAAACCGCGCTTTTTTATTGCATGTATCACTGGGCCGAGCGAGGACCGTCGTGGCGCAGAGGCGTAGCGTCTACATGTAAACGCTGTTTGTGGGTTCGTTTCCCACCCGGAGATGATGGATTTTTCTATTTCCGTTTCCTTCGCTCTGGCAACTAGGCAAAACGCGGCGTTGAGATCCGGCACTTAACACGCAATGCCTATAAAAAATAGGGAAGGAGAGACTAAGCAATGGAATGTCTTAACACTGGCTTCCTATGGTTCCTGCAGTTCCCTCTGCCTGCCCTGCCATGTGCGGGATAAAGCTTGAAGACAAAAAAAATATAACATTGTACAATTACTTCAAAAATATGATTTATATAATCTGCATTTTATAACCTTCTAAATGTGTCAGTTAGTCATACATACCCCCTTCGCAATGCCTTCCCTGGTACCCCGAAGGGCACGAGCAGACGCCCGGGGCAGTACAGTTGCCCCCGTTCATACATTGCGGGTAACACAGCGCGGTCCGACAGTGCTGCCCCATGTAGCCCTCGGGGCACTGGCATATCTTTTCACTATTGCACCAACCCTGGTTCGCACACTTTTTATCACACTCTGGATCAGGGCCTAGAAGGAAAGTTAATTAATTAATTAATTTCAAAATTAACTAGAAATTGATAAGATAAGGTGAGGTCATGTTATCCTCTCGGTTTATTACGTGAGAGGTTGTTTAATTATGCACATGCAAGTTTAAGAGATTTAAGTTATTCATTATAGAAGTAAGTAAGTAACTAGCGAAACTGACAGAGATCCAGAATGTTACAAATAAAACAGAAACAGCTTTTAAATTTATATTAGCATTATTATTAATTCCAATAAATAAAATCAAGCGTTTACATCAGAAATTAGCAAAAAATGATGAAAAATGAGAATATATAAATAAAATTATAATTAAAAAGCACGCAGTGTTACCAACCTAAAAAACGCAAACTGCTGTGAGCAGAGGCACCGTGTATTCAGCCAGTCAGCGCGCTCGGCGAGACCGAGAACAAAGGTAATGGTTAATAGAGCTCGCCTGACGCTCGTCTATGTCAGGCTGGCGCGGACGCAAATTAGTATTTAATTTTTAATTATATGCATTGAACGATACACTCGTTGATATAAACATATCTTGTTATAATTAATTTGTAAATATTGTTAATCTGTATTTTTTATTGTCATAATAAATATTGGAATTCGTTTTTCAAAGTAATCTTAAAAAATTAAGGTAAAATAAAAGGGTTAAATTTTTCTTTTAAACTAAAAATAGTATCATTTTATTTTCATATATATCACGGCTTAAATTTACTGTACCCTAATAAAAAATATACTAGGTTTCAGAAATATAATAATTCATCATAAATTCTGAACAATAAGCCAATAAACAGTCAATGAGTGTATTGTTCCTTAAACACGAACACAAACACTGCACAGCTAATAGAAACCAATTGAAATATAATCTCGAATACGCAAACTTTTGAAAACAATAAACTATTTAAATATTACTTTTATTATAGACTATCAAATTGGGAAAAATATGCAGTTTTAGTGCTTAGTGTTTTAGATTATGTTATTAAATTTTTGAATAATGATTGAAAAAGCATGAGAAATTGAATTAATAAGCTTGACAGAGTAAGATGTTATGGATCAGTTTATAGCGTTGATAGAGAACATATGAATTTAAAAGAAAAAAGATCTTAAATAAAGAATTAAATAAAGCGTTACGATTGTGTTTCTAATGCTGTAATAGGTTTCAGTTTAAATTTGTAATTCTGACAGCTGACATTTGACAGTTGGGTTAAGAAAAAAAATATTTTTTAATAACAAATGTAATCAATATACAAAGACAGTATTGAGAAACACATTCGTATAAGTGTTAAAAATGCGTTGGCGATACAATACCTGTCCTTTCTAAATACACACCTCTCTGTGCGCATTCCTTCTTTAGGTTTAACCTTAGAGGCGTGCCCTTCAACGGGATGCCGCGACCGTTTTTGAGCACTAGCCCTATCTCAAACGTCGCTACACCACTTACGTTGCCCATACAAGGCAGAAATATACTGAACTCTGAGGACAATACTGCTTTGTGAACAAAATTATATAAATAGATTAAATTAATGTTTTACTTTTAGGAAATAATTATTGTTTTTTTTATTTTTATAATACTATTAAGATGTTCGACTATAAACAATAATAATAATCATTTCTCCGCTTTGGTATTAAGACAGTGCGTGTGTGTTAGCACTAGGTTAGGTTGTTTCTGCCTACCCTCAATACAAAAATCATAGTTTTCTCTCAGTAATCAGTGGCTGGATAGATCTTAGTGTTAAGAGTACAGTAGAATATTATTAACTAATAATATCAAAATATTAATTTTCAAATAATTTAGAAACTTGTTTCTAATATACCTATATCTATTGTAAATTTATTTTACCTTTAGATGTTTTGGGCACTCGCCCCTGCGTTTTGATCGATAATAAAGGTGGTTTCAACACCTTCGGATCAGAGGACGTTAGAGTGTCGAAATTATAAAAATATCTCTTCTTTGAACGCCATGTAAAGTTAACGTAACCCACTTCAGAAGGTATAATCGGTAGCTTGTGAGAGAAATTTGGCTCTAGTATGTACGGAGAAATGTTGCCATTTACGATTGCGAACACTTGCATTGAAATACCTGGAAAAAGTTAATTAGTTCTAGTTGATGTTATGCGTTATTTCAAAGTTTCTTTTTAACAAATAACACCTAACGTACGTACCACTAAACATTCGCACTTGCCGCTCGTCGATCCATAGCGATATATCTGAGTTCTGTCTGTCGGGGTCCTTGTAGTCGCGGCGGCCCGCCCCCAGCGTGAGTGACATCGCCAGCGCCACTCCCGCGCACACACGCGCTGCAAATGACGCCGACGGCCACATTCTGGAAATATTAATCAATACTTATGTTAAATTAAAAAACCTTTTCATTGCAAGCTAACTTGTCAACTGAAGCTACTAGAAGATGTAGCTACGTAGGAAGACAATTTAATTCTAGAATATAGGGAAGCTAACGTAGAATTCCAGATAAAATATTGCATTTACGGTTGGCAATAGATTGTATGACAAATTATATAAATAACACAGCTTGGTAGACGCCATAAACTTCTGGTTTATATTTAAATAATTACTCCTGTGAATATCAATCATTTAAGCTGATAAATATATACTAAAGTAAGTATATTATTATCTGCTTTTTTATTACATTTACCATCTCAATGGCAAAACTATTCAGATTAAAATCTAAGATAAAATCTAGCAATTACTTAAAATCTGTTTACCTATTACCTATTCTATAGGACACAAACGCATTAGTGTAAAGTAAACTGACCAACAAGCGTGTAACTGCCGTGTAATATGTTTGTTGACCGTACAAATAGTACGACAGGCGCTTGCGACGAAAAAAATGGTTGAAAAAAAAAATTATCACAGTTAACATAATTGATTGGTGCGGTCCGGGACGTGCTCCCACAATGGGCGCGCCGTGAGAAACCGGGAGAGAGAAAAAAACTGTACGACTTCATTAAATAATCCCTGTCAAATGTAATCTCTAATACTTTTTTTCTCTTCTGATCTCGAATTATATTAACAAAGGTGTTAACGAAAAAAAAACAGTCTGCCAGTCACCAGTAGAAATGCAGGGGCTGTGAACTGTTTAGTCTAGGAAAAATGTTGACATTTTTGTTTTTTTTTTTTTATTAATTAAACGCAAAAGTTGCGTTTATAATTATAATTTAAAATGATGATCTTAAAAATTAAAACCTATTATATTATATAAAATATAATTATATTTAAAATAAAAATAAACTTTTAACACTATGCAACACAACAACACAACTTTGTAAATATATATTTTTTAATATAAAAATATGTATATTGGCACTCAAATGTCAATAAATAATAATAGGTACCAACATGACAAATGATAGCATGCATCTGTTTCAACTGGCCCGCTAATGATATCTCGCGATGAATTTATTAATATTATATGTGTTTTATTCGCTGCGTGGGTCACAACTGATAACTTATAATTAGTACAAATCATTGAATTTATGTAAATTATTAATTAAATTGGCACGTTAAAAAGATTTGTATTATACATTGATTGAAGACAAAATACGTTATTATAAAAAGAACTGACTTTACAGCTGTTACTTTTCATGAAAAATGTAAAAAATAAACATATTCTCAGTGCTCGAGCTAAACGTAGAGAGTGTACATGATTGCAACCAATCATTTCTGAGATTAAATGGCTTAGCCAGACACACTCTTCCGCTAAACATTATAAATAAATATAAAAAAATAGATAAGAAGAATATGCGAGAAACAAAATATTCTATTTTCTATATATTTGTATAACAAAACCAACATTTAACAAACACATATCTTTCTAAATCTTAGCAAATAAGGAAAATTGTATAGTTCTTCCAAGATATCAAGTGTTTGTGTTTGTGGATGTTTATGAGCCTGTACACCTTGACTTCGTTGTTTATTGTCCATTATTTTACGAACTAATATTCATATACATATATAAAAGTATCACAACCGTGTATTACGATAGCAGGTATAATAAATAATGATAATAAACATCTTAATATATTTGTAAATATTACATGATAGTGTAACAAGGTCAAATCTAGCATGTTACATTGTTTCGGCATTTTGATGTATACAGTTTTTTTTATAATTGTATAGTATGTAGGGAAATTATGTTTTTTTTTATTATTTTAGTAAAATCTTTACGTAGTCTATCTTCAAGATACATTAACGGTATGCATTAAAGCCACTTATATATTTGTTTAATTTATTTCACTCTTTATTCCGCAAAGAATTTAGTAGATATAGAGAATTAGAGTCTCTAAGAGTATCTTATATAGGGTATTTCAAACAATACCCTATCTTGTACCACCGTATATAAAATTAACATTCATATAAATATGTCATCTATATATTATCATATTGTATGATCATTTTATTCCCCTTGAATTTCAGCCATTATTCGTTTCAATCAATATGAATCACTGAATAAAAATACACATTGCGATTTTGAATGTCAGTCTCGCGAGTCGCGATGCGACGCGCACATCCTGCGATAAGGTCTCCGTCAGCGAATGACCGATGCGGTTTGCGAAACTAATACCACGCTGCCCGCAGCCGGTACTTGCTTTATATATTATTTAGATATTTTATAATTGTCGCAATCATTTCCACAATTAGATTAAGTTTGAACTTTTACTTGTGCCGATAGTAGAAAAAGCTGTTTTATAGAAAAAGCTGGGATAGTAGGAAGCGGTCTATCCATTCTTTTGCAGGATAGGGATAGTTTATGGGATAGAGAAACTGACCTGTTATTGATGTAAGCACGCTTTGATCTGTAAGTCTTTACTGTTTTAATATAAATACATTAATAACAAAAAGCCAGTAAAAGAATATTTAAATTGGCTAATAAAGTGATAAAATAGTCTTTAATTATAAAATCTAAAAAGCTATTTAATAATGACAATGAGTGGCCATGCAACAAAGTCTACGGAGACTCCCTGGCTATCGCTAAAGACACAGGTGACGCGTGAGAATACAAAAAAAAATTGAAACAAAATCAATAAGAACAAAAGAAATGTTGCACACTCCTGGGTAGTGTGAAGCACTTGTTAAGCTAACCAGCCGCAGTCCGCAGACGCTCGGGAACAGGTAACTGTCCAAAGTAAAGTAAAAAACAAGGTCCGGCTGACACCCGCCGCTCCCGTCCTGTAAAGCAGCCTCTACACGACGCGGCGACTACTACTAGCGAGGATTTTAGTTTTTACCCTTAACCACAATAATAAATAATTATATGACAGTAATCATATAATGGCATAATTATTTCGTTGATACATATAGCTTCTATAAGCAATTTTTTACATTAAAAATGTCTTAAAAAAAAAACTGAAGATAAGTTGTTATTTTGAGGGTATATATTTACATGAATATAAGCGCAAAAGCTACATGAGCGTAAAGTGAACAATACCTAGTAACAGATTAAAAAATAACAAAATTTTAAAATAAAAAGGATTTTTATTTATTAAAACTTTACGCACAACGTACAACGAAATTGTACAGATGATATGGTCCGAGAAACTGAAAAATTTTCAAATATATTCAATTTGTATTCTGATTAGGCTTGGTACTGGATTGTATGGGGTAATACTTTAATCTTTGTCTCTATTTACTCTTAAGTAATACAGAAAATAAATCAATCGTTTTTAAAGTAGGATTCTGTAGTGTAGCGAAGTATTTATATGTACGTCTTAAGATATTGGATGACTTAAGATATCGGGCATTAATTCTAGCATTTTTTCATAGCTCCTCGACGTTTCAGTAGTCTGGTACAAAGTGGTAAAAAAAAGATGATAATAACAGTAGAATAACAACTTTTGTTAATTTGACATTTTTTAAAATCAAGAATAGATAGGTGTATGTCACACAAATATAATGAAACTTGTTTGAGAACATTATTACTCCGAGATATCTATTAAAGAATGTAGCAGTATATAGCCTACTAAAATTAAGCCTATTATAATCGTAAAACGAACGGCGTTACAAATAAAATGTTTACACATACTTATGCTGGTTGAAATTTGTAATTCTAGATTAAAAATAACCGTCTTTTGTTTAATTTCTTTATGGCTTGTCAGAATTGTATGTGTTAATTTATTGAAGCAAAAGGTCAACGTATTATGTTTTTATGTTACTTAATTTTTAGTTTAATTTTTTTTAGCTTTTATCCCGCACACGGCTGGGTAGTCAGAGGGAACTGCACGAACCATGGGAACCTAGTGTTAAGACACTTCGTTGCTTAATCACTGCTTTCTCCGTCCCCGCATTTAATAAAATTAATAATACCACTCTGCAACACAATACAATTTTCTTATACTAATTTTAATGTTAAATTTTTAAATAACATTCTACACGATTACATGACTACTTTTTTATCTTTTGTCACTCAATATTAATTCTTTCGATCATATAGTATTTAAAAAAAGTTGTTTCTTTTATAATTTCTAATTTTTTAAATAAAATCTTCATGCAAAGTACCTATTTATATTTTTAAGTTTAAATAGACTTTTTAGAGTTCTTTACATTTATTAAACGTTTTGAAAACTGAGCAGGTTCTCACTGTGACCCCGAATTTACTGTAAAATTATGGCATCTCTAAAGCATTCACTTTTCTTTTATTCTTCACTCACGTTTCGTTTCGCTGCATCGAAATATATTATAAAAGCGTCACACCACTACTGCATTATGTCTCGTCAATGGAGACAAAACACTGGGAATGTTTTTACTTGTAGTAGCAAATTTTTAACTTGTTCTAATATAACGCTCTTATCCCGCAAACGGCAGAGTAGGCGGCAGGGAATAGAGTGTTTGATTTCCTGTTCATCATCTCTTTAAAATATCAAAACCTTTGTCTTACTTACATTTACTCATAGACAACATTATATAATATTTTACATTCATTTTTCAGAATGGTAGGAACGCCTGCAACTCGCATTCTGATGATGAAATAAACACTACATCATGTACGTACAACAGACAATTTACCTTCAAGTCACCTACTTTCATACTCATGTTATTTTGTTTCAATGATTTATTTAATATCTTTTCAATGTCTTTTTCTAGTCTTGGTAGCTATGTAACATTATTATTGCAATAAATGAAATTTCATAAGAATTTTTCATTCTAGTTAAAAAATAAAAAAAATATGCTTTTAATATTAAAAAGCTGCACAGTAACAAAATGCTAACGAAAATCTTCAAATTGGTCGATTTTCGACTCGGAGGCACATATGATGATAATAATTTTTGATATACCTACTATTAAAATTGATTTATGATCTGTATATTGTTTATAACATTACTAATAACCTATATATTGTTTATAAGATTATTAAGTAACGTAACTTATACTAAGAAATTATATACCTTTTCGACGGTAATTGCGGTTCAGCACATATTTTCTTGTGGTTTTATAACGGTTTGCGATATATAAAATATAAGGTTACACAGTATGTCATGAATATTTATCCCACATATATCTTTCTGTATAGTAGAGATGGTATGGTAGAGGTGACTAAGTGACAAGACACTTAACTCTCAAATTAAATACTATATAAATGTAAATATGTATATGTTAATGGAAATAAATCTAAAAATATTATATATAAATAAATAAAATTTTAAATATGGAAATATTATAATTTTATTTAATTATCATCAATAATATTTTATTTACGTCGTGGCGCAGAGGCGCAACGTGTGCCTGTAATGCGATGGTTTCTGGGTTCGATCTCCAGTCGGAGAAGATGGATTTTTCTATTTCCATTTTCTTCGCTCTGGCAAACTAGGCAAAGCGTGGCGTTTAGTTCCGCCACTCAACACGCAATGCCTCGAAAAAGGCGGAAAGCGGGGACGGAAAAAGCAGGTACTAAGCAACGAAGTGTCTTAACACTAGGTTCCCACGGTCCCTGCAGTTCCCTCTGCCTATCCTGCCATATGCGGGATAAAGCGTGAAGCTAATAAAAAATAATATACTTGATACAATACATATGACTGAGCACTTTACATTTATAGCAAATGTCAAAATTTTTAAATTTTACTTTAAATTATTATTTTCGGTCCAACCTCTACCATAAATCAATATGCAAATGAACCCACCGGTTCAGTATTATTATATTTCATTTTTATTTAACATAATTGCAACCTAGTAATAAATTAAATTTTTTGTTTTAGTTTAATACATTGGTATTAATTAATGAATACACGATAAGTTTAAATTAATATTTTTTAGTTTTATATCATTATCAATATAAAATAAATTTTTAAATTTATTATCTTTCGAAATTTCACATTTATCGTGAACAGCCAGCTTTACCTGGACGCTCGCTCTCGCCAACATATGATCCAGGGACACTATTAATAACTCTGTTTACACGCCGACGGCAGATAGCATTGTTTACGTTTTTACACTTTTACAGTTAAAAAGTTCAAAGAGGAAGTATTACTAGTAATATGCATATGGTGTAAATATCAAAATAATCGTAATTTACTAAAAATAACTAACTTAATAATAATAATACGTATATCTTGGATTTATTTAAGGATTATTAATCAGTAATCCTTGCTATAAATATAGTTATTTTATGACTAAAAAAAAACAATCAACCAAAAAGGCTGGCAGGCGTTAAAACGTTTATCGAAAACACAAGAATGCACTCGATTGTAATCGAACAACCAATTAAACTTACAAGAGGGATCAACGATCTCAGGTATCCTGGACATTGAAAATTGGCAAAAACAAAACAATTTAAACACACGTTTCGTACCTGTTACGAGTCTTTATAATAATTGTGCGGTACGTATATAAATCACGCGATCATATTTTAAACATTCACAACACAGATCGAAAAAGGAGACGGTTGCTTAAGCGTTTTATTAAATGAAGCGTGTATATTGCTATACGTTTGAGCGCGGACTGCCGTCTGCGGTCTGACTGTGTCGGCACTCGACGGGCGCCGAGATGTCTTCGTTCCTTCCATCCACACTTTTTATGGCCATTTTAAACCTTATATATAGGACTAAACATGGCCGTTTCTATAACAACCGGTGATTTAAGCATTTGTATATTGCAAATTTGCAACATTCTACTTTGGAGAAAATTATGGAGTGATATTTTATAATGTGGTAAAGAGATATCATTACGTATAATGACAGTCGCTTACATCAGCGCTATATAAAGCGTCGATTAAATTTTCATTTATTTATTAGAGAAAAATGTGTTTTTGCTCTTTATACTTATAATAACTTAATAATATAATTTGTCCTCGTTTGTGAACCTTTTTCTTGTAATTTTCTTAATGTTTTAAATATTTAAAAGTTCACTATTAATATTTTCCTTATTTAAGTATGGCATGTTGGCTTCCAGTCTGAAATCTTGATGGAATTTGGCGCAGACAGCGAGCGTTCCAGAGATGCACGTTGCCCTATAACAAGTCACTTTTTGTTTCAGGAACAACTTTTGCTTTAAATAAGCTAAACTTGTATCTATTTACCAGATATATTGTATACGGAGAAACACAGGTTTTTCCGTATATTGGTAAACCACAAAACGGATTTTTTATATATTGTATAATAAAATAATAATATTAATATTGAATGCAATAACTGCTTTCTAATATATCGTATTATATTTTTGCATGTTTTAATTAAGTTCAATATACCAGCAAAGTTATTAAAAATCTGAAAATAGCATATATGCAATAATATCTGGAAAGAAATGCATTTATTTATAACATATCTATATGTTTAAATGAAGTTAGAAACACTGAAACATATGGCAAATGCTAAAACTGATAAAATTATGGACGTTTCATTAAATTTTTGCATGACACTGTACCAAGGTAAGCAGAGGTTAGAACTAAGACCTCTTATTTCTCGCTTTCCACCTTTACAAACATTGTGTATCGAGTGGTGAAACTTAACGCCGCTTTTTGCCGTATTGCTAGAGTGATGAAAATGAAAACGTTCTCTCCGATTGGGAATGAAATCATGACGGTCCTATTTCTATTCCTTGGTTACATTATACAGGGAACCTTACTATACTAGTTATATGTGTGTTAGAGGCCCAATACTAGGTAAGCTAATATTATTAATACAAATATATGTGCACTTCATCCCCGACTGATCAGGTAAGCCCTTTTAGTTGTAAGAGGAACGCAAAGATCGAACGATCAGAATCCTGGTGAATGGTGTTACAGAAAGACACAGAAGAGTAATCGTGGACGTGGCCTTTATGAATCATTTTGGTACGATTGTATTGACGGCTATAACATGTTAACAAAAAGCTCTTCATCACCAGATTAATTTGTTGAATTGCTACATAGCTCATAACTTTATGACAACATTCAGTGAAGATCTAGTAAGATGTTATAGATGGGGGTGTGATGGAATCTACTCAGCTCAAGACACTTTTAGTCCATAAACAAGCAGATGTTATCAGGTTGTAACAAGAAATCAGGGAAATCCCATAGGTACACTCTACCAATAAATAGATATCAGAGATTATCATACGAGTCGATTGTGGTCATTCAGATTAGGAATGTTAAATACTAGATCGTGGAGTCTTCAACTTAACAAACCCCTTTAAAGAAAGTACTTAGAGAGATCGGATCGGAGGGTGTTGATTAAAAACTAATAATTTATTCGGGTAAATGAGAATTCCGCTGTAGTAGAACTCATTATTTTTTTAGAGATGAGCTGGAACTGCACTAAGACGACTCTGCCACCCGCAACTGTATTTTATTTAAGCAATAATGTATGTCTGTGACTTTAGACCAATATCTAGAACAAGAGAAGTTACTATGACTGACAAAAAGTCAATTTTTATCGAGAAAGAGAAGAAAAAATAACAAGAGCAGTAACAAAACATGGCAAGGACAATCGAAATCTGTGGAGTAGTTAACTCAAGAGAAAATAATATCTATATTAAAGCTAAAAATTTTAATGAATAGAGGTAACCTATATTTATCATGCTCAAATTTTGTGGTTTCATTGAAATAGGCTAGTTAAACAGATAACCAAAATATAATATACATTGGTTATCTGTTTAACTTATCCGTCCGGGAACAGACAAAAAAATTTTATGATTTTAGAAACTTTTCTATTTTGGACATATACAGATGTCGACGAATTTATTCGCAGTAAGTAATGAAGTTTAGGTCCAGTTTAGGCCATATATTTTATGAGTCCTATTTCTATTAAGTTTAACTTGATGTTGAATGTAATAGTAAAACTATGCTTCACAGACATTTTGATTGTATTTAAGTTTAAATTGGCAACAAAGTTTTATAATCTGAATATAATATAATATCCGAACATAATATATTAACTGTATGTAAATGACACATCTATTTATTACCATACAAGGATTTTTATTTGCACAAAAATAAGGAAAAGCCTAATTAATTTTTATTTCAACAAAAATAACAATATGGAAAAACATTTTAAAGCCAATTACCATTATAAAAGCGCAACCATGTTATATACATACATACATAAATAATTAACAACAACGGTCTGCAAACGACAGGAGAACCTATGAAAAACAAAATAAAACACAACAATAATTTCTTAAAATTTATTTTCTATGCAACATAAAAAAATATTTATCGTAGTTACAATAAATTACCGTCACTTAATGCAAAATGAACGTTGAAACCAAACGTGATCCGATGCCACTTTGTCACAGACGCGAGTCTCTTACAAACAAACGTAAGTAATGCAAGTCTTTATATAAACTTGGGCTAATAACGGGGAGTTCTCATGAAACGTTTCTGTTAACTAACTGCATATATATACAACAACTTGTATATTTCGTTTCACGATGGCTCTTATTTTTTTAAATATAAAATTAAATATAATCTGGATTTTTTTTAATGATCGTAATCCGGTGTTGTTATTAAAACTTTTACAATTAATCATTTTAGTAATAAAGAATACAGGTCAAGAAACACACGGTATACATACAATTACATACATACATACATTAGAGGTACAAAACGTAAATTGTCATGTATCATATAAAATAATAATTCGGCATAAACATTTTTACTTCACTTTTGTGACACTAAAAGTCTAAATGCGAACTTGTGCATAGATTGGATCGTTATATAATAATCAATCATCAAATCCAAAGTCATCAAAGGCAAGTGTGACCTAATACCTTCTAGAATGATCCAGAAGAAATAGTAGACGGGGTATAACTACAAAATGAACACATATACATACATTCAACGCTTAGAGGAAGGCAGTGAGTGCATCACCGTAATATTGAAACAACAATTTAACGCCATTTTGAATGTTAACAATATGAGAAATTCAATTATTTCAACGGTTACAATAAAAGAAGCGAGTAAAACGTGCGCTTACGCACGACGCCCTACAATCTTATTAATATATATTAAATTCTTACTACAAGTACAATAGACATGATAGATTCTTAACAGACAACTCAGGCTAACAGTGATCGACCATCGCGGCAAGCTGAACGATAACTTGCAAAATATATATACAATGTAATAATTATAATATAAGTGAATCAATAAATAAATAAATTGAATAAACTCGTGTTGAAACAACATCGTGTGGCGCGCCGGTCCTGTTTTAAAAACGTTATCCAGATTACATCTGACCGACGCGAACCGTGGAATGTACGAGGACCCGACACCTTTAGGCGTGTGAATAAATAAATAAATGAATAAATAAATAAATAAATAAACATCCGTAAACTTCAATAAATATAAGAAACTATCGACATGCTGAAACCAATCGATATTCAATTAAGAAGTTGTAGCGACAAGCGACTTAGTTGCCTAACATTAGATAACACGAGACCTTAACACTAGTACGAGATACAATTCAATGCGGGAACGAGTCGAGGCGTCACATTAACCGTAGCTGTAAGCCTAAAGCAAAACAATTTTAAATATTTCAATAACGCTAATTAAAATGGGTAATATTTTACATGTAAGAAACGTTTTTGCCAATGAAGTCTATTTAAAGGCAGTGGTAATATAAAAGAATAATACTTTAGGTTTTAAACAATACCTTTTATCTTAATTCTGTTGTCAAATTACTGTTGAACATTATTGTACATGCTTCCATGTTTATATTTAAAAGCGTCACAGTGCGTCCATTTAAAAGAAATTCAAACATTTACAATTATTAATATTAATCAAAATTTGTATTAATATCTTATTAGTATCCAAGCAATCCAAATTGTTCTATTATAATTCAAAAGAGAGATCGTTAACAATTCACTGTATCCCAAACGTGACAGTTCAACGACCACAAACGTCAATCGTTTTGGCGGCAATCTAACATAGTAGTGTTGTACCACCATTAAAGATGAAAAAAGCAAATGTCAACATAGTGATGTGCCACAAGGTTACATATTACAGGTGGTATTATATTTTTATTATAATTATATTAATAATAATATTAATAAAAAGCCTTATTTTACTATCACGCCGATCGACACCGCCCGCCGCCCGCGAAGCACCAACGTCGCCCGGTGGTCAAACCGCAAATATAAAAATACGCCCAACACTAATATTGTAGGAAAATAGATTCTATAATTTAATCCATTGACTCTCGTGGACTTAGTGAGGGTATGTATGGTAAAAATAATTTTCATTTATACAATGTATTTTAAATAACTTTAAATGTAGATATAATTTAGGTGGTTTATTACATTCGAAATAAATCATTGTTGATTTGTAGAAAATATGAATACGAATAAGTTATTACTTTATATATACGTAATTAATTCCACATTCCTACAAATCAATAACAACTTTTTCCATTAAAAGTAACAATAAAGCGGTATTTAAGCTAATAAAATTGCTCTACATACAAGAATAATTGTTCAAAATCTTATATATTAGTAAAATACAAATTTCTCGTGGTCCTAGCTTTGTAGACGAATTGTATAGAAAGATATGCATTCGATATAAAAAATAAACGCAACAAGTGCCAGGTAAGATATTAGAACGAGTGTGAAAGTTACACACAAAAATATATGAAATTTTAAATAATCGCACAATATACTAACTAACACGGAGCCTACGAGAACTATAAGCGAGCCTGACCACCGGCATTCAGAGCAATTTTTAATTATAATAATAATAATAATCAATCGAATTACCTTAATTCTGTGACAAAAATAGCATTCTCTTATATTTCCAAGTGTTCGCGTACACCGCATACCTAACTACGTACGAGTAATTGATATCGAGACAACTTTCTACACCCCTAACTTTCCTACTCTACACGAGTCGATGTCGAACATGTAAAACAGTTTCTACACAAACAGAGAGATTCTAAACAGATACACGGTTTACATATTCGAGATATGTGTCAGAATATGAAGACTATAATCAGATCGGTTACTCAAAATCAGTCTTAAACAAACGTATTGAAATGACGCCATCTTGAGGTTCTTTATCGTACATAGTTAAACGGAGACTATAAAGAATAAATAGGTCTTTTATAGTGTATAGATGTTAGTAAAATTTTATTTAATTAGTATTATAAAGAACCTCACTGGCCAATCGATAAGAGTACACAACTACTAAAATGCAATATCATAAAAATGTAACAATATTTATTCTTTATAGTCTTCAACACTGACACACTAGGGCCAGTGTCGCAATCAACCTGCGTCCACTACCGATACCAAACTTCCAACTAATAAATTTAAACTAAACAATATATATATCCTCCTTGACACGAAGTCGCTGTCAACAGCATTTGTCACTTTAAAAAAAAACTCCTCGACACGACGAGTGGCAGTCGTCTACACGTAGGTGGGCGGCGCGGGGGTGAGCGCGGCGGCGGCGGGGGCGGGGGGAGGCGGCGGAAGCACGCGCGCGCCCGGCACGTACTGGCCGATGAACGAACCGTCCTCGGTGAAGCGACCTGCAATGTAAAAGGTTTCTTTAATGAAAATCATATTTTTGGAAAAGCTTTGGATAAAGATTCTGCGTGGTTGCAATACTCATAAATGACGCAAGATACAATATTTCAGTGTAGTTTCCTATCAATGCGGAGCGTTGTCTGCATGTAACAATCAGGAGAGATTTTTAACTATATTATAGATATATTTCTAGCTGTTGTATTCCATATTTTAGTTATGTAGAGAACCCAGTGACATTTTTACTCAGTATCAAGATTATAAGTATTTTAAATTAAATCCTCTTAAATTTTATCAAAATAATAAATTAAGTATAGTAATAGTAATTGTGTAATACAAAGGGATCATGCTGTATGAAAAATTAGCACATGACATTGACAGTGTAAAAGATGTAACAAAATGTAACGAAAATAGCTGAAAATAAAAAATCCAAATAATAAAAAGAAAAGAAAACAAAACAAAATCATACCTCATAAAAACAAAAGATAAAATGGCGGCTCGTACAGGCAAAGGAAGGAGGACGGATGGATTTATCTATTTCACAATTATACATAATATGTATATATTATAACAATAAATGCAAACCAAAAAAAACGCAACACAAAGCTCGTGCTTATGTGTGATAGAATAAAATATAACTATGTAATAAACATTCACTCATTGTATAAAATAATATCTTTTTTACAAACTAATATATCTAGCGTGTACTTGACACCTAACCTAACTAGTTATAAGTAGAGAGAACGCCTTGCTGTCAACGTCTTTATAGAAACTATTTTTGAAATAGTACAATAAAGACTTCGCCCATAAATGACCAAATCACGAGATTCTAAACACAACCTGACCGATATATAAAAAATTATAGGGCGTTTCCACTTGAATACCAATCATTAGGTAGAGCGAACGTCTACCGAGATTGATATTATCTGTGATGCATGGCACTACGTTTTTTTTTTTGATAAACGTATAACTTTGTGCAGCCAGCTTCAATCATATACTATTTAATTTTAAAAACAGAATCAAATTACTTAAAATGATTATAATTTAAAGGACCGACAGTTATATTTATATATTAATTTGTACAGCTGCCAACAATTTAAAAAAATATGACTGGTTGGAAATGTTTTTAAAAATCAATTAATTTTTTTTCTATATAATTACTGGCTTATCACGTGGTCGTCATGTGCCAACAAGACGCTTGGCAGTACCAGGGGGGCATAGGCCTACTAGAGGTGGAGGCGGACTGGGATAGGGGTTACACGAGCGAGACAGTACTAGGGGAGCATGAGGATTGCAGAGGTACGTGGCTGTATTAAGCGTAAGAAATTGTCTTTAGTATAGGGAAAGCTCGTGGAACTAAGGAAACTATGGGAGATACTGAACGGTGACTTGGTACCAATACAGCATAGGTTATGAGAGGTGGGATTTAGGATTGCTAGACGAGCGTGGCGAAGGCCTGCGAGGCGGAGTCCGCGTGCGTAGAGGCGGGCGGGCGGCGCTTGCGGCCGTACTGTCCGATGAAGGAGCCGTCCTCGTTCATGCCCGCTGCAAGCCATGCGCACACACTACTCATTACATGCTCCACTCATTCACGGAAATTTTTAGTGCAACTTAAATCGATTTAAATGAATATTAAAAAAACAAATCGCACTAAAAACCTCACAATAAACAAAAAAAATAGCATAAAAATTAAAAAAAAAGAAAAAAATGACAGAAAACAATTAATTAAAAAGTAAATAAAAACAAGAACGCAACAAGCACATTAATCAGCTCGTACCGGTCTCGCCCTCGCCGTACTCGGCCATGGAGTCGGTGTCGCTCTCGACGCCGGGCTTGGCGCCGCTGCTGACGGAGTGGCGCGACTTGCTGTCGAGCGGGTGCGTGTACTCGTGGAAGGCGGCGTCGGGGCAGTCGGCGCGGCCGTGCGCCAGCTCGCGGTCGTGCACGTCGTACTTGCCGCCGCGGTTGCGCCGCGCCACGCACACCAGCACCAGCACCAGCAGCAAGAAGGCCAGCGCCACCATCACGCCGATGAACCAGCCCGCCGTGGCCGTGGCTTCTTCGCGGGGACGGACGCGTGGATCTGAAATGAGAGATTTTTGACAGTTCACTATAAATTTACAAAACAAATAAAGTAATAAAAAGCATTCAAGAAGATTGTCCCGTCGCAGAGGCGTAGCGTCTATGGTAAACGCGACGATTTGTGGGTTCGTTTCCCATGAAGGGAAGAAGGATTTTTCTATATCCATTTACCTTGCTATGGAAACTAGACAAAGCGCGGCGTTGAGTTCTGCCACTCAACACGAAATGCCTCGACTAAGGCGGAAAGCAGAGATAGAGATAACAAGGGACTAAGCAACAGAGTGTCTAGTGTGTGACACTAGATTCCCATAACTCCTGTAGTACCCTATCCTGCCATGTACATAATTAAGCGTGAAGACATAAAAAAAGCATTCAATCAAACTTACCAATATTAGTATCCACTAGTTTGGCTTCACTCGTACTGAAGTACTCTCCATCGTGAGCGGTCACTTTCACTTCGTACTCCTGCCCTGGCTCCAGCCCCGTGAGGATCACGTAATCGTCTTCTGTCACTTCATTGCTTTGCATCCAATCGCTGTGGCCTTTTAATCTATACCACGCTACAAAATGGCTGCCGGGATGACCATCTAAGGACGGTACCCAACGTACTAAAATATGTGCAGTCCCCTCTTTAGCTGGTAAAGTGCTAGTTTCAAAAACCGGCACATCAGGTACACCGTTGACCATCGCTCTAGTTGTTTGTTCTACGTAATATTTATCACCTTCCCCTGCTTTGGTCTTAGCCCGGATTTCAATCCTGTATTTAGTATTGGGTTCCAATCCGGCGAGTTTTGCTCGGTCGAATTTGGGATCGATTTCCTTTTTCCTTTCCTGTAACGGTCCTAGAGCGGTGCCCGACACCTTTTGGTAGTATATTTTGTAGCCAGTCAAGATGCCATTTTCGTCTAGAGGTTTGTCCCATTTGAGCAACATGGCTGACGATCCAATTGGGTACGCCTCAAAAGACCTGACCGTTCCCGGTTTTCCTTCAGGTGTGACAAAACTTAGTGTTTCACTCGGAGGTCCATTATATCTTCCGTTGTATACTAAAATTCTGGCATTATTCTTTTTAAACGGTTTAAACTTCGACACTAGGGCACTGGACGCATCCGCTTTGACCAGGATTTCTTTGGGTCTGTCTTCCTCGCCGTCTGTCCAGGTTTGTATCTTGTATCCTTTGAAGTGTCCCCGGACGGATTCGGGAGATACCGGGTTCCAACTGAGCAGGGCGGTAGTGCCGGTAGTGACCTGTACCAGGGTGAAGTTCATGGGCGCCTGCGTGGGAGTGTCCTCCCCGGACCAGCCGATTATTTCCACCGGAGCTACATTCGATATACCTTTGCGGTTCACAGCTATCACCTAAAGAAAAGAGAAAAAGGGAGTTTGAATATAATATTGTTTATTTATGATAATGATATTTGTGAAGGTGTGTGTGTGTGTGCGTGTGTACCTTGATCTTGTAGGGCTGGAAGGTGGGCGTGTCGGGCACGAGGTACTCGTCGGTGCGCCAGTCGGCCACCTGCGCGTCGCTCCAGGCCGCGCCCGAGATGTTGCGCCGCCACGACACCGAGTAGTAGAAGCCGGGCCCGTTGTGCTCGATTTGGGGCATTTTCTGTTTTAAAACGAGAACTATTTTAATACTACTGATTACAGTTAAAGTAAACATATTTAATTTAAGTTCATTAAAGTTAGAATAAGAAGTTAAAGAAAAAACTGTGTATGAACCGTTGTGGCGTCAAGGTTGTAGCGTCGGCATGTAAACGCAACGGTTTGTGGATTCGATTCCCACTCGGGAAAAATGGATTTTTTATTTTTCATTATCTTCGCTCGACTTAGGGGGACACCCCTAAAACTCAATGCCTCGAAAAAAGTTGAAAAACGTGAAACGGAGTGTCTTAACACTCGGTTCCCACTACCTATCCTATGAACGGGATAAAGCAGTGAAAACATAAAAACAAAAAAAAACTAAACTACATATTAACGTACTCGCTACCCAACATTAAAAAAAATAGCATAACCACAATAACTCCAACTTACCGACCAAGAAATAACCATATTGTTAGGCTCGCGACCCTTGCCCTCCACATTGTCGGGGTTCTTGTACGGCACGTCGGGCTGCGTGGTGCACACGTCGGAGTGGGAGGACGGGGCGGAGGGGCCTATTTTGTTCCACGCTATCACCCTAAAGGTATAATTCGCCCAGGGACTAAGTTCCACTGTCCACGAGGTGTCTATTGCCGGGACACTGTCACTGGCCAGGTCCCACGTGTCGGGGGTGAAGCTTGTGTTGTATTGTATTGAGAAGCGGAGAATTGGAGCTCGGTTGTCGCCCATTGAATGCCAACGTAGTGTTGCCACTTTCTCGTGGCACTCGATGCCGTCTAGTGCTGGTGGGTTGGGTTTGTCTGTGGAACGTTTGTATAACAATGTATTAGTTTTATAGAGAAAACGCTTAGTCACTTTTTTTAATGTCAGATTCTTAGGTTTTCAATTATATACCAATAAAAGCGTTTAAGATAGTAAAAGAATATCATAATATACATATCAAGATTAAATAATTTTATAATGACGTATTTTTTTCATTAAACCTAATATTGATCGATAAACAACAAACGTATTATTAACTTTTTCCAAAGCGTTTTTGACACACTAAGAAGAGTAACGGAACTCAAATATCTTGTATATATTGTATCAAAAAATAAACCATCCAAAATTCCAAATATTACCACTTACTTCAAAATCAAAAACAATAAAAAAAAACAGAGGACCGTCGTGGCGCAGAGGCGCAACGTCTGCCTGTAACGCGACGGTTACTGGGTTCGATCCCCAGTCGGGGAAGATGGATTTTTCTATTTCCATTTTCTTCGCTCTGGCATCTAAGGCAAAGCGCGGCGTTGAGTTCCGCCACTCAACACGCAATGCCTCGAAAACGGCGGAAAGTGGGGACGGAGTAAGCAGGAACTAAGTAACGGAGTGTCTTAACACTAGGTTCTTATGGTCCCTGCAGTTCCCTCTGCCTACCCTGACATGTGCGGGATAAAGCGTGAAGCTAAAAAAAAAAAAAATAAATAAATAAATAAATAAATAAATAAAAAAAAACAACTTCCAAAACGCACCTTGAACAGTAAGCGTGGCCTGCGCTCTCGCCTCATCGATCGCAGTGCGAGCTATGCACGTGTACTCGCCGGAGTCCAGCTCCGTGGTGTCCGATATCAGCAGCGAGTAGTCGTTGGTCATCCGGAACCGCGGCTGGTTCTCGAAGTCGATGGGCTGGCCGTCGTTGAGCCACACGATCTCCAGCCGCAGCGAGTCGTCCGCGTTGGCGTTGCAGCGGAACGTGGCCGACGAGCCCGCCGCCACCTCGTAGTGCTCCGGCTTGTCGGTTATCACTGTGCGCTCTGTGCAACAAAAATACCATATTAGTATATATACGAACATAAATATATATTTTGCGAAAAAACTAAATTAGTATATATGTGCGTGAATTAATATAAATTTTATAATATTATTTTTTGGAACATCGTTGTGGCGCATAGGCGTAGCGTACGAGGGTCAAACTGAAAGTTCTTAGAAAATCAAAAACTAAGCATTCTAGCAAGTTATTAGTTTTATTATAACTTTTCAAAATAGCGTCCATTTACATCAATACATCGCTGCATTCGATGGAACCATTGAGAAAAGCATCTTGCCCACTCGGCCTAAGGGGTCTCTTCAACGGCGTTTTGAAACGCAGCCACTGCTTCTTGGGCGTCCATAAAATGTTTTCCTCGAAGTTTCTCTTTCATTTTCGGGAAAAAATAAAAATCGCAGGGTGCGAGGTCGGGGCTATACGGCGGGTGACCCAGTAATTCCACGTCTAAGGTCGCCAAATAGTCGATCGTTTGCCTGGCGGTGTGCGACGAGGCATTGTCGTGATGAAGGAGGATCCTGCTGCGAGGTCGTTTCTCCCGAACTTTTTCCAAGACAAGTGGCAAACAGTTGTTAGTGTACCACTCTGCATTAACCGTTTTCTGATCCTCTAAGACAATTGTCGCGTAATGACCTGTCTTTCTGAAGAACGAGGCCACCATCTTTTTTCCAATACTTCGACCTTTCTTCACTTTAGTTGGCAACTCTTCGGAAGCAAACACCCACTGAGCAGACTGTCTTTTGGTTTCCGGATCATAACAGTAAATGCAGCTTTCGTCACCCGTTAGTATGTCGAACACAGCATTTGAGTCACCTCCGTTAAATTTTTGGATCATTTCTCGGCACCAATCAACACGGCGGAGTTTTTGAGCCTCAGTCAAATTATGCGGTATCCAGCGGGCACAAAGCTTCCTGACCGCTAAATGTTCATGGAGGATTTTGTGCACTTGACTCATACCTATGCCTAGACTTGTCCGAATCTGCTGACAGGTCACTCTTTTGTCAGTCTCTATCATACGCCGTACAACACTAATATTATCTTCAGTCGTCGCTGTAGAAGGCCGTCCCTCACGCAAATCATCGGTGAGATTAGTTCGACCACGTTTGAATTCATTAAACCAGTTGTAAACTGTGGCACGAGATGGGGCTTCACCGTGAAAAGCCAATCGAAGCCTATCATAACTTTCTTGTTGACTTATATGATATCGAAAGTCATAAAAAATCATTGCACGAAAATTTTCTCGGCTTAAATTCATTCTGACGTGCACAGACAATTTTCAATTTGCCGCCAAATCGTAAAACAAATGACAAATGAATGAAATGTATACTCAATATTATTGGTAAAGAGTTCTATTTTCAAAATTTAAACTTATTTTTTTAATATAATGCTTTTAAGTTGCCAGTTCTAAAAACTTTCAGTTTGACCCTCGTATACCTGTAAGCGCAACGGTTTGTGGGTTCGATTCCCATGAAGGAAAGATGGTTTTTTTCTATTTCCATTTTATACGCTCTGGTAAGTAGACAAACAGCAGGTTCCTATAGTTTCCGCAGATCCCTCTGCTTACCCTACCATGTGCGGGATAAAGTGTGAAGACATAAAAAAATATCGGAAATGTCTGTTATTTTATTGTAAAGAATGGACTCCTAACAGCAAAAGACCTTGCCTAGAGAATCCTTTAATATCAAAACAAATGATAAATAAATATTCATTAAGTTAAATTACATTAAAGAGATTTTAACGAATTTCGAAACAAAACACAACAAAATATCATATAGAATTGACAATATATACACAGAGTACAAAAAATACACTTTAAAATAATATTTTATTTAGGATTATTATCCTAGAACAAAATTTATAATATAATTCGAATATATGTAATCTATAAATGTGTTTTCTTACTTTTAACAGTGAGGGAACCAAAAGCGGACTTCTCTCCAAACTTGTTCTTAGCGTAACACTGGTAGGTGCCGACGTCCGTGTACGACACATCGCGTATGACCAAGTCGCCTTCTGAAGTAATGTTGTATCTGTAAAAAGAGAATATAAAATAAATTGAAAATATTTAATTGACATAATAAATAGTTATTAAAAGGTTGCGATAACTTAATTAGCGGCAATTAACCCAATATTAAATAAAGAAACAAAAAACATTGAATTTAAATCGAAAAGCTTCTCAATAAAAAAAAGTAAAAATAAAAAAGATTTTTCATTATAGCTTTCCCCTTACGCTATAACGATATTAAAATTACCCTATATTTGTTAGAAATAAAAACCAGTTTAGTATGAAAAGAAAAATCAACTCATTTGAATTTAAATATTATAATTTTTTAATTTGTCTAGTTAGTTAACACTTCATAGAGATGAACTCATATAGATCTATTATAGTAAAGAATATAAAAGCGTGGGCGTCAGGACATCGGTTGAAACTAATTGAGTCAATCGTCTTACGTAAAGCAATGGTGCTATTTTGAAACGTGATTGCTGATTAATGAACAGTTACCTAATTTGATAACAGTTACCTAAGCGGGTAAGTGCTATTTAAAGGGGTGTGGGGTTCAAATTAATGTTTTTACCTAGATGCACCAATAAGTAATCGTTATATAGCGTGCATTCTGCATATAAAACTAACTAAACAAAATAAGAAATGGATTTGAAAAATCCATTTCTATTATTATTAGGCTATTTTAAATTAAATATTTTCATTTAAAAAATCGTATAATCAAAACTGTTTTTATGTGTACATTCCAATTTAATTTTCCCTATAAAATTGATACTTGAACTATAATAATATTTTATTAATTACATAAAAATGCACATGTAACAAATTTTCAATGTGGTAAGTAGATTTTTACACAATACTTACTTTCCACCGGTCACATCGACATCATCTCGCATCCACTTCACGATGGGTTTGGGCGCGCCGAACACTCTACACTTGAGTACAGCTTCAGATCCATCCACTTTCGTCAAATTTTCCGGTCCCTCTTTGATTTCTGGTGGAATTGCTAAAATTGCGGAATGTATTGTAAGTAAACAACAATGCGTGAAATTGTGAGTTTTCTTTAACAATTTATAAGTATAGTGTGAAGTATCATTTACCTAAATATATTGAATTAGCAGGTAATAGACACATACACACACTTACACACACATACATACATGCATAAAGACACAGAAATAGAAGACACGTTGGTTTCAGAACCTCTACGATAAAAGAATAACGATATTTTATATTATTTTAATCATAGTGTAGAAAAACAGTAGTAAATGTTAAAGTACATATTTGGAATTACATTACAATCATATTAATTATATGAAGCGAAATAATCAAAATGTATTTGTATTTTTTTTTTAGCTTCACGCTTTATCCCGCACATGGCAGGGTAGGCAGAGGGAACTGCAGGGACTGTGGAAACCTAGTGTTAAGACACTCCGTTGCTTAGTCCATGCTTTCTCCGTCCTCGCTTTCCGCCTTTTCGAGGCAGTAAATTTATATTTCTTATACTAATTCTTTTTGGAGGTAACACGGAGAAGGTGCGGACTTTTTTCTATATTATTTCTACATTTTATGCTAAAAACACGTGATATACCTAAAACAGAGGTTTCTACTTTGTAACAGATTCTGTCTGAAGTGGACCACGGATTTTACTACCGTCATTTATCAAAATCATAGATAACAATCGCGACACACATTCATAACAATTAGCACTGCAAATTAAAACTGAGGACGAATTCATTGTAACTTTTGATGTCTTTTACACAATCTATACACTATGGGAAAGATATAAGATTTTTCTTAAGTTAAGGCTGTATTTGTAGTGTTATTTGAGTTTAGCTTATTGTTAGAATATATTCAATTTTTAATATAATTTCTTATCCAAAGCATTACTTTATAAAAACAAACCGGTCAAA
Source organism: Dione vanillae (assembly GCA_037178615.1). NCBI lineage: Eukaryota > Metazoa > Arthropoda > Insecta > Lepidoptera > Nymphalidae > Dione > Dione vanillae. The sequence continues at coordinate 1,224,643 of JAZFAU010000063.1, read as the reverse complement.
GGCCTACCTATTACAATATGTAAAAGCTTACATTAATCCGACGGGCATTGGAACTTATAGTTTGATCACTTAAATAAAAACGATCTTACACAAGCTTAAAGCTAATATACTTTTTTTTAAATCAAAAATTACTAGATACTATTGAAATTCTTAAATACTTTTTAATAATCCTATCTCATTTAAGATTTAGTTATCAAAATCCATATTTTAACGATTTACAAGCATCAATTTAACACCGGTACATATAGCGACAAAGGTACGTATGCTAAGTAAAACGTCCGCTACATTTGGCAGATTGAGATGTGGGCGTGGGTATAGTCCAGAGCTGCGGATGTCCTTAATGCCATCGTTTAGACTTAAATCTAGGCCTAAATCTAGACCGACGCAGGGGATATGTCGACTAATTGAAACGTCTATAAATTTTATAGACTGGATTACAGTATAATATATACAATTATCTATACAATATATATCTACACTGCTTTAGCGCAATTAGGCATATATACACTGTGGTCGATAGTTACAGGTTTTATTTTAGTACAGATACTGTTTATATAATTAAAATAATAAAGCTTAGGGTTGAGTTCCGCCACTGAACAAGCCTCGAAAAGGAAGAAAACGGGGAACGTAGTGTCTTAACACTAGGTTCATGCACTTCTTGCTGCCTACCCTGCTATGTGCGGGATAAAGTGTGCACAATAAAATAAATATAACAAAAATTGAAAACTTAGTACTTAATTTCCTTTACTTTTCCCGCAAATATACATTGATAAATGATTAAATATGCGGCGGCGTTTTGTAATATGACGTAATTTTGTCATGTATAACTCGCTCGCACGATACAAAACGTGAATCAACAATCATTTTTATGTTTGTAGGTTGATATTTGTCAAGGCAATACATAAAGTTTCGTTATAATAAAGACGATGAAGGCGAATAAAAAATGTGTTAATGTATTTTACCCGAAAGATATATTTTTAGAGTCTTTTAAATATTCAAATATCTAAAATTAATCTTGAAAGTAGTCGAAAATTAAACCCATATGAAAAATATCAAACAAGAAGTAAAACTAATATTATTATAACAAAAGGCAATTAAAATCTTAACTCCATTTTGACGAGGTATCCATTACCTTGCCTCTTTACCCAATATTGACATTCATTGTCCAAATTGGTTAATTTAACAAGTAATTCGTAGGGTAGTATGAAGGGGCGTGCAGCGTGCTAGAGCACGTGGCAATTGGGGTGAACCGAAATTAGCTTCGAGTGAAACGTTTAGTATAAAACACAATGGGCGAGGCGAGAACTTTGCGTAATGCAGCCTATTTTCTTTTAACGGTCGAGTAGTTTTAAGAGGTTGTATAGCATTTTTTTTATTTATTTATCATACTTTATTGCAGAAATGTCGGAAAAAAAAACAGCGTATACATATCAAAATTTTTAGACATATCACTGTGCTATGGCGGCCTTATCACTAGTAATATCTTTAACAGCAAATCTTAAGAGAACTGATCAAGAATTTCTACGATGTTAGCTTTTTTCCACATCAAAGAAAAAACCGCATTCGAAGCAGACGAATGAAAACCATGTTATACCTACATGTTTTATATATAAAACGTAACTTCCTCGTAAAAGCTGCAGATAGTGTGGATTTTATTTAAAAGCTCAGGCAGTAAAATAACTCGAAACTTCTTACTACGCCAGTTATTGCACGGCGAAGAAAAATATGTACGCAAGATACTAAAAATACCCGTTTGCACAACGCTCTGTTAAACGATTCTGAAAATCTCAAACGTCATTAGTATACAAACATAACCGTCCTATATGTTGAAAAAAGGAGGTACTAATAAAGAAATTTAATCTAATTAAAAACTTCTAAGCATTCCTTAGAGGAAATACGCAAACGTGTAAGGCTTCTTTATGTTAATATACTTATGTATGCTTGTATATAACGCGAAATAAGAATTTTCAAGCTTGATTTTTGGGTTAGGTTACGTTTTGCTTAATAAAAGCTTGTATTTCATACAAATTTGCTAGTGTCCGTTATTGTACTGCACACAAAAGTTATTACTAAAAACTTCTACTTATTTTCTTGTTTTAAAAAATCTTCTATATATATTTAAAATCTAAAGGTGTAAAATGTGGACATTAATTAACGACTTAGCAAGTAATAAAATAAAAGAACAAAGTTCTGCTCCCCCAAAACTTATAGTTAACACAGTAAGTATCAACCCAACAGAAATTTGTAACACATTTAATGATTTTTTCTCTACTATAGGGTCAACTCTTGCGAATGACATTCCTCTAAAATTCCAAAACAATAAAACACACACTTTACCTCATATAAACAACCTGACTAATAAACTATCTTTTTTAGAACCTTGTAGTGTAGATGAAATCAACAAAATTATACAAAATCTCGATTCAAATTCTAGCATTGGTATTGATGAAATTAACACTAAATCTATTAAACGAATTAAGAACTTAATTATTTCTAGTTTAAATTCATGTTTTAACATGTTACTGTTGGAGGGTAACTTTCCCGACATTCTTAAAATTGCTAAAGTTATCCCAATTTATAAATCAGGTACAAAGACGGACCCAAGTAATTATCGTCCAATCTCGGTATTGCCAGTGATGTCCAAGATCCTTGAAAAAATTTTATATACAAGATTATTAAATTATTTAAATTCAATTAATTTTTTGTACAACAAACAATACGGATTTAGACCCAGATCGAACACACTTTCGGCCACAATTGACTTAACGACTAAATAAGATGTAATATAGATAACAAAAAAATAGTTCTTGGAATATTTGTCGATCTAAGAAAAGCCTTTGATACCGTTAGTCATTCAATTCTCTTAGAAAAACTCGAATGTATTGGTGTCACTGGCAATGCCTTGAATATGTTTCGATCATACCTCACCAATCGACATCAAATTGTTAAAATTAATAAGTACCAAAGTAAACCTGCAATTATTAACTATGGAGTACCCCAAGGTTCCATTTTAGGGCCTTTGCTCTTTTTAATATACATCAATAATATTCATCAATTGGACTTACACGGTGAACTCACTCTTTATGCTGATGATACGTGCTTGTTTTATTTCGGATCCTCAATTAATGACATTATACCTCAAGCGCAAGCAGATCTTAATAATCTTTATATGTGGTTTCAATCAAATCTACTCACTATTAATGTTAATAAAACATGTTATATGATCTTTAAAGCAAAAAATAAAAAAATACAACTTCATACACCTCTTACAATAAATAACATACCTCTGCAAGAGAAAAAGCAAGAAAAATATCTAGGACTAAGACTTGACGCATATTTAACATTTAATACACATATAGAATATATCATAAACAAACTCTCTAGCCTAATCGGTTCATTGAGATCAACGGTTCGATGTTTACCTCGTCGAGTCCGCTTAATGATATACAACAGTTTAGTGAAACCACATCTTTTGTATCTCATCGAAATATGGGGTGTGGCGTCAAAAAGCATTATAGCACAACTTCAAATTGCACAAAATAAAATAATTAAATTACTGTTTAATTACCCATATTTAACACCCTCAGATAAAATCTATAAAGAAACCAAATTAATGAATATTAAGCAATTATACAACTATACTACTTGTATTCTTATACGTAAAATCTTAGACAAAAAAATACATACAGAAATATCTTTTGAAACCAAAGATCAATTACACAAATATGCAACTAGACGTGCTAGCCATTTAATACTGCCTAAAACTAGAACCAAGAGTGGAAAAAAGATGATTATTTTTGAGGGAGCAAAACTTTATAACGATTTACCTAAACAAGTAAAAAGTCTAAAAAATTTTTCTATGTTTAAATCTAGACTTATTAACCATATTTTGTATAAGGATTCTCTGTTAAAATAATTAATTGAAACTGTTATCTCATCTGTTTTGCTGATCTGAACGAATTGTTATATTTATAAGTTAGATATAAGTTCTCATGTAAATGACGTTGTCGTAATGAGAATAAAGTTCTTTAAACTGAAACTGAAAGGCCAATTACTTCGTTCACAAAGTAAATAAAAATGGGTTTTTTATTTTTATATGAGAAAAACAGGTGAAGCCAGGCCTTAACACTCAAATCCCTCATTTTCATATAGTTCTAAATCGATTAATAGCCGCTACTCACCTAACAACGCCAATCACCCGTAACACAAAATTCTTACGGACAAATATAGAAATTTATACATAATATCGATAGCTAACAAAGGTGCGATGGGTGGTTGAACTTCAAAAACCTACCCCTGTAGTGTAGCCGCACCCGAATTCCGATATTTGGGGTAGCAGATGATTCATACATCGCGATCTCATTCGATTCGGTAATAACGTACAGCTGGATGGGATTTTTTACATTTTGTAGATCAATGAGACAACTTTTTTTATTATAAGATTGTCTTTTTTTTTTAATAATAGTAAAACGTTGCCTTTTATCACTCGAAAAGGAGTCTTGAACATCTGGCTATATATTAAATGCAATTTATGAACCGTATTCCCTTAATACATAATAAAGTTAAAAAGAAAAAATTGAAAATCACACGCGTGGCATAGTAGTCAGAACAGAGCGGTTTCACGATTTGCAAAAGGCGCGGGTTCAAATTCTGTTGCGTTCTTTCTATATGCTTTCTCTAAAAATGAAATACACAAGCAAATGTTCCAAAGTAATCTTCATTAATTTCACTTTCCATTGTACACGTAACATAAATGATACAGTATACATTCAAATAGCAACGGATATAACCTTTTGGGCAGCTTTTAAAACAGTTGAATTAGAAGTGACAGTTATAGTCGTTGGTTAGATGTTGTTAGACTAATAAAAACCGACAAATGACCATTTAAAGCGTCGTTAAGGGCAAAGGCAAATTTTTCATCACATTTAATGTGAATTTGAGTAATAGTGCTTGTGTAGAAATCTTTACAAAATTATTAGAGTCGTGATACTTTAAAAGGAACATTGATCACTTGAAATTTATACTCCTAGAAACTTTAAAAATAGAGGAATGGAGAGAACCGATTCTCTTTACGTAATGTATATATAATAAATAAGTATAATAATATCGTAATCAAATTTCTTTTATATATAAACCACCGAGCGTAAACATAAATTGAACAGAACTGAGTGTAGAGAAACACTAAGAGAATATTTCGAAATTGCTCGAAGATCGGAGAAAAATTACATTTCACGTTTTATATACACACTGAAAAGTCTACAACTCGTTTATTATATATTGATTTAATTAAATTAAATGATGTTTCCTCATTTATTTGTTATTCAATGAATGCACATTTTATTAATGAATACATACATCATATAGTCATGGTTTCAAATTCTCATAAATAACTAACCGCTTCGATAAAATGTTTTAATAATTCAAGTTTTTGTGTGTGACTCACAAACCGCTAGTGAGCGTCATTTCAATATATAACCAAATAACATGTGTTACGTCAAATGTTCCGCTAAATGAATAACACTATTTCCATTATTTCAATTACAATTGACATGTTGTAGGCTGCTACTTCGTTTTATTTCATGTACATAAGAATTTCTAAGAGAAATTCTTCTAGTTTTGTATAATGATACCAAAGAATAAATAGAAAATGAAAGGAAAAGAAGTCTATAAATTAATTGATGTAAAGAACTTGATTAATGTAAGATCACTATTTTATAAAATGATAATAAAAATTACATAAAATTCGTTTAAATAAAACTATGTTATCCTGGAATAGATTAACTAAGTATTAATTTAACTCCCTATCCTGTTTGGTAAAATTGTGCCGAACATGATATATTGAAAAGTGTTGAGAGTTACACCAATTAACTACAAACATACAAAAATAAAAAGAAATACTCACATTGTACATTAATAAACACATCCTTGTACACGTATCCATTGGAGTTGGTCGCGTTACACCCATAATTTCCCGTGTCCTTCTTCACTAGGTCCGTTATAACTATGGAGTTGGGCGACACTTGGCGTCGTGGATTGAACTCCGCTTGCTCTATGGGCTTTCCGTTGTGGACCCACGAAATTTGAGGCTCCGGTGTACCCTCTGCCCTACAGTTTATAACTGCAGTTTCACCTTCGGCTAAGTTTTGGAACTGGGGTTCTTCGATGAAGAACGGTGCAGCTGAAAAATAAATAAATATTACTAATATATTTGTTTTAAGTGAACATTTAAATGAAAATACACTTGTTTACAGCGGATTGTAAATTTAATATGTATTTTCGTGATCTACATATAACTCTTAATACTAGCACAATAATAAAATTAAACATTTAAAAAAATAATACGAATGAATTTTTTTTTAGCTTCACGCTTTATCCCGCACATGGCAGGGTAGGCAGAGGGAACTGCAGGAACCATAAGAAGCTAGTGTTAAGACACTCCGTTACTTAGTTACTCCGTCCCCACGAATGAATAAATATTAAAATATCTAACAATATTGCCAAAATACCTACCAAAGTTCCAATCAACATACATAACTATAAAAGGTTGCGATATATGCGATTTACTAACGGGGGTTCCGCGTATACGTATATTTCTTTTTAACGTTCTCCCAAACGAACGCACAATAGTAACAAGTATAAAAACCTAAATTTATAATCCGCTCGAGGGTGGTTTCTATCGGCGTAACGAATAAGGGGGCAACATGGCATAAATCTGGCTGGTTTCAGTACAAAAATTTCGGAAAAAAAATATTTCGGCATTAAAGCTTTTCCATATTTACTGTGCACGCTTTAACTTAAATGTTAGAATGGAGCTATTGTACCGCTTCCCCTCGTTGGGATCGCGTGTTAGTGGCGTACATGCAATGCCTTAAACAATGCCAGTGACACCTTAATGTTGAAAAGATTTTCTCTTTAATTATTTTTCCCCTATTTTTAAAGAACATTTGAGTGAGTAAACATCATAAATCTGGTTTTTCCTACACGTAAGTGTTTTTACGAAGGGATAAAGCGCCCTTAAATACTTGGTACTATTTAGTCTTATCTGTAATATCCTCATTATAATGAGATTTCCTGGGAATAATCCATTCAATAAATTTATTTAATACACCAGATAAAGATAAACAGGAAGTCGAACCAGCCGGGGTGTCGTAAAATTCGAGTCGAGTGTCATTTTGACAGTTCTAACTGAAATTAATAACCAAGAATTATGATATCTTATCTCACAGCAAGTAACCCGTAGTTTTTCCTAGACTATTTATATACCTAAACGAATAGCAGGTAGATGTAGGAATTTTTTACAATATCATTCCTGTAATTATAATTAACAGTTTAAAAATTAATTAGTTTTATTTGAATTATACTTTTTATTAAACTCTTGTATAGAGATTTCTCCTATTGCCATTTTTTTAAAGTAATTTGTCTAGAGACAACAGATCCATATCCAGGTATGGAACATCAGATCGACCGGAAAAAGCGAGCTTTTCACACATTTTTACACGGGAGTCAAATCGTCAACTCCTAAGATCCATTCCCCCCACACATCCCGAGTCATCCTTGACAATGTTATCGTGCCATTGTTTATTTATCCCACTAATGCATAACACTTTGTAATCCGTCAATTGCGTGCACGACACGGAGCTGTTCGCGTGACACAATTACTGCGGCGTGGTGGTGCGTAACTGCGCTGAATGTAATGAACAATTGGTTTAATACGATTATGAGATAGCCGCGAGTCGTGTCGGACATTGTCTTTAGTACACATTTTGTGCGTACGTTATTAAAATTATGCATCGGACATTGAAGAGAAAGGTGCAAGGTTATCTGTTTGTGAACGATAGATCGTTTGTGTTATAGTAAAAGAATCCCATTCGTAATTAAATTGAAATAAAACTTTACTTATATGATATATTAAAATATTAGAACTAAGAAACTACATAATTAACGAGCATTTTCATTCTTGTCTAACGAAACCTACTCAAAATCTTTACCCAATAAAGACATTTGGCTAAAAAATACTTATTGTTTCTAAATCAGGCAAAATAAAAAAAATATTTGCGCAGGCAACTAAAAAGGGCGGCACGCTTATTAAATCATAAAACACGACCGGAACGCCATAATTTGAGCGCACAGTAATGCCGCTGTCCTTTGTCCGAAATATTCCGCCCTTATAAGGTCGTCTATGTCCCCAATTGGATGTATTAGAGTCGCACTTCCGCGCCACTATTACAACTAAATTACTGGAGGCGTTTATGAAATAGAGCAATCGTGAGACATTGAATTATCAGGACTAAAGGAATATTAACACTTTTGTTTTTTCATTTACCAAATTGAATTCAATATTACCAATTTATTTTAATAGAAATTAAGCAACAAAGACAAGACAAGACAACAAAGACAAGCTTTGACTGTATCTAAAGTAAAAATTCCCACAAATCTCTACAAAAAACATCTTATTTGACAGTTGTTTGTTTATGTCGGAGTCACGCAGAGCACACACAAACGTAATTACACGAGCAGTCTGCCCTTTCATTTGTAAGGTGAGCGTAATCAGACTATATTATGATCCTATAAATAGGCGGGCTGGTATAACGACGCTCGAGTGTCACGCCCGAGTCGTCATCTGAACATGAAAGCCCTACGCGAAATAAATAACCCCGTTACGTTACTATATTTATAAGTACGGAAATTCTAAAAGGGCACTTGTTCAGGGTTGCTTGGTCGCGAGATTTTTTCTTGCTGAGAATACTTTTCAACGTGGAAATTTCAACTCAAGATTATCCATGACCGATTTTGTATGGCGTCTGCTTGGCGCGGGTCGTTTAATCTACGTTACGTTAGGCAATTTAAAGTTGATTACGGTGTATGATTAATGGGTTAGGATCAAAATATGTTTTTTTTATGATATTAAATAGCCTTTCTATTACTTTTTACTTCTAGAAATATTGATAGATGTAAAATCAACAAAACAGTCAATATATAAAACAGAAGGAAACAATACCACTATCGGATAAAAATTCTAACTAAATGACTTATTGATTGAACTAGCTTTTATTAAAAATACTAAAGAAATACTGGCAATTCAGCAACATTATATTTTATATTTTTTCAATGTATTGCAGAGAAGGATAACTCATCGTTAACCCTTTTCCACCTATTTTTGACACTCAAATTAAGTTGCAAAACTCAATGCTGCACTTTATCTAACCGCGTGTAAATTAAAGCTTAAATTAAATAATCTACACGTTAAGCTTCAATCGAAGTTTAACATAGCAAAAGCTATCTTAGTACCCAGCTACACAAAATATAAATTTAGATCAGAAAATTCCCTAAGAAATGTACCACCGTCACATACATATTATTGTTCCATTACTCACTCACAAATGTTGAACAACGCAAATTGTTATCCAACTTGCCCTCAACTACGAATATGAAGTACGTCTGAGTGTCTTAACGTCTAACCCTAAACTTTTCTACTTCGTAACTATCGTAAATACCTTAGAACAGAAATGTATGCTTTTATGTAAAAAGAAACTTCATATTCTAGTTAATATTATGAATACATATATTGTGTTATTGGATTGATTTTTATTTAAGCATTTACTTGTGCTATCGAGTTGATTTATATATTTATAGCAGACAAAGGAAGTAATAAATTGTATGTAGAAAACATAAAACATTTGAAGTAAGTATACAAATGTTACTTAAAATATTTAATAATTTATAAATTATAAAAGGCTTTTTATAGCTCTACGCTTTGTTTCTCATATAACAACTGTAGGTAGAAGAAGTCCAATGCCAAAACTCTCCGTTCTCCATTCAATTTTCGAGATTTTTTTTGATTTGGAGAACTAAATGGCAAGAGCGGGGAAATCAAAATAATTCTAATACAATCTCCCGAGTTGGAATCGAATCTACAACCGTCATATTTACAACCAAACAATGTGTTCTTCTATGCCACAGCGGCCAACTAAAATTAATTATAAAATTTTGAAAACTTCATACCTATAGGTGAAATTGTATGGATATAAACTGCTCTAGAGCTTTCAGAGCTTTTCATTGTTCGGGGATACCTAACTTTAACGATATAACTTCGGTAATCGCCGTGAATGGAAGTTCAGATTGAATAAAAGACTAATGAAAAACTGATTTTGCACTTCACATTAAATATAGTCGCTCTATATTTCATTTTATTTTCAACCAAATCTTAGCGCTATTTTTGTATATCGTTTCCATTATAAAGACGTAAGAGTTAAACGAGAACTAGAAACACAAATATTATGTTTTTTTTTATTTTCATACCTTAACAAAGTATTTTCGGAAACTTAATCAACAATATACTGACTGACTTAAATAATTAAAAAAAAATATAATTTTAACATAAAATACGAAATACGCTACAAACTCACCTTCAACATTAAGCTTTATCGAATAAGTTTCTGCTGTACCGACGCCATTGCTGACCTCGCAAGTGTACGTCCCCTGGTCCTCGTAACCCGTACGCTTTATTACCAGAGTCTTGCCGTAGTTGTCTTGTGTCACTCGTTGAGATGATATTATAGGTTGTCCGTCCTTTAGCCACACTACTTGTGGTAATGGCCTGTTGGAAGGTTTGTAAAAAATATATTATTAAAGCTTTTTAAACGAATTTATTTACTATAATATAGGAATATCATCAAAATAAAAAAGGATACATTATTCTATAAGCTTTTATAAATACAGATAATAAATAATCCTAACAATATAAAATTGAGTCAAGGAGATACTTATATAACATATGAAATGAATGGCATAAAGCAAACAATAAATTATATACATGAATAAAGACATCCATACACATTTCTACAAGGACGCTTCAGCCATAATAATCCTACGACATATTTTCTTTTTTTTATCAGTCGTTATATAACAATACTGAGCATTAACCCAGTATGCCGCTAGCATAGATAAACATTAATTAACGTGGAAAAAAATCGATATTTGTTGCGATACCATTCGATGTGAATTATTTAAAAAAAACAACAATGTACAGATAACTAAAAAAGCGAACAGAATATATTAGTTAAATAAACTAACCACATTCACATATTACAATAATAGTTTATATATAAATAACAATAGGACGCGGTCTAGATTGTGCTATCCAAGGTTTATTTATTTGCCACAGAAACCTAAATGATTGTATATATTAAAAATAATTATCTAGTCACTGATGACGCATGTAATAGGCGCCAGCACTAAGTCGAGTTGAATCATTGAGTTTCATACTTATAAATCTGCGTTGCAAATATTTAGGACAAGTATCCGAAAAGGCGACCTATTTGGCAAACGTTGTAACCTATAAAGCCACGAGAATTGCTGAAAAATGCATTACAAAGTCATTACCCCTATGTCCTAAAGTGGTTCACGTATAATGTTACCATGTACGAATAAGATTAATGTATCCATTTTTAATTAAATATCTTATACTGAGAGTATACTTCTTATATATCTATTTTAGCTATCTATAACAGACTGACAGTATAATTTATAATGTTATATTGAATTTGAAGATCATGCGGGCTTCAATTATCCAGTTAAAGAAAGAAAAATAAAAAGCACTTACGTCCCGCCATAAATACAGTAGAGCTCGACTTTCTTGCCTCTCCATGCTTTCTCGACCCTCCTCGACGTATACTGTTTGGTCGGCGCGTGCTTGTTAGACGTGGCTGATGTACCCGCTTGTTGTACTAACAAATATACCTTATTGCCTAACTTATATTCGTTTCGGAATACAGATTTCGCTGCGCAAGTGTAGGCGTAATCAACACTTGCGTCGAAACGGGTCACGTTGGAGAACCAAAGGTTACCCTCAGGATCTAGGGTCATGCGTGAATTGTTGATCGTTTTGAGCTGCCCTTGCTCGCCTTGCAACATCCAATATACATTTGGACTTGGGTGACCGTCGGGTGGGGAACAGGTGAGTTTGAAGGGCTCTCCCTCATGCGCAGTAATCGATACTTGAGAACCGTCTGTCTCTTTGAACGAGTTCAGTTCCGCTTTCCTTACAAACACTGAATTGGATGTAGCGGTTCCCCACTCATTGTAGGCGAAGCATTGGTACTGTCCGAGGTCCTCGTCGCGTGGTTTACTTACAACGAGTGTACCACGACCGGGCTGCTGCGAGATTCGATTGTCGTAACTCGTATATTCGAAGGGCTTGCCGTTTTTGATCCACCTGTACCTGTTAGACAAAAATAATCGGTTGAAAATCATTTGACATAACTATATGCTAGTATAATTAAGTTTTTATATCAATGGAGGGCTGAGGCAGAAAAGTATTATAATCAAACCTGATAAAATTATTGTTAGATGCAAGTTGTCCTTATGTTATTTTTATTCTCATAACTTATGACGTCTTTAAGTGAGTTACTAAACAACGACTACATATAAAATATACTATTTACAATCCTTTAAGTTACAATCTTTTGTGTATCTTACACGTGATATGATTAAAATATTTTACACAAAAGTTCAATGAGCTTTAAATTCACAAATATAAGAATACAGCTTAACAAAACACTTTCTGCCTTTAATGTCTGTTAAATCAAAACTTTACTTTTAAATTTATACTGAAAAATCTACAAATTAATTTAATCACTAACCACATTAGTGAAATAAACAATAAATTATAGTGAATAGTAATGTCGTAAGCACTACTTAAGACTATATTAATACTACAAAACGTTCATTATTATAATAAACTATTAAAATATGAATTATTCACACTTGACCCTAGCACACAACAAAGATATGAGTAAATAAAACACAATTAACGGTGACATAATATTTCCGATGGCCGCCTCTCGACATGGCTGTGCTGAGTCAAGAGGACTGATTCATGAATAATTTATTAGGACTCAACGCGTACAGAACGAACTTTTCGTGCCACATGTGGACACTTTGTCTTAAGTCAAAAATTTTAAAACCGTAAGTTTAGTGTTCGTAAAATATTGTATTTATTATTATTTTTGTATAATAATATTATAGGTACTTCAATTTATGCACGCCATACATACTACACCTAAAATTGTTTTAAACATAGTTTTCTTTAAAAAAAAGGGAATGATTTTACATAAAAAGGACCCAACAGACATCCAAATCAAAATCGCAACATTTAAAGGACAGTACTAAATGTATACACGTATTTCAATTCATAGCTACATATATACACACGAGTTGATAAAAATAGTTCATGGCTTAGTTGCAAAGACCCGTTCAGGATAAAGCATATTAAACATATTATATCATCCTTTGACAAAAGCGATCGCATACTATTTAATCACGCATACCTTAAACTCTCATTATATGACTGTTTAAATGCATATTCACATATACTTTAAACATATAACGATATAGTGAGCTATAAGGCATAGGCTTCTATTTACTGTCAATATATAAAGGTCTTCTAAAGTATTTGTCTTGGAACTGTAGTGGCATCTATAAACACTGTTGCAATTTAATCCACCCTTCGAATTCGGATTGTCTTCCACTCAACAAAACTCGTTACGTGGAAGTACGTGCAAATAGTCCTTCGGTAGGGGAACTTACTATGGAGAAGAGATCTCGAGCGAAGGAGCCTTTTCAACATCGGGAGCGGTAACGATTCTTGGTGGAATCTTCCAAATCATGAATTTCTAAGTTATAAGGGGAGCAGAGTTGGAACATTGTTTGGTAAAATAAACTTTCGGCACTACCAATTTTAAAGCGATGACCCTGTATATATAAACAATGTGATTTTTTTTAAATTGTATTTATTTGGATTGAAATTTGAGAAAAAGTTAAAAATAATAATATATTTCCTCTGTTCACTGGTAGTTCAGTTCAAAGTTAAATGCATTTCCAATATGATCACTTCACGCTTTGTCCCGGACATGGCAGGGTAGGCAGAGAAAACTGCAGGAACCGTAGGAAATTAAGTGTTAAGACACTTCGTTGCTTGTCCCTTCTTTCTCCGTCTCTGCCATCCGCCTTTTTCGAGGCATTGCGTGTTGAGTGGCGGAAATTTCAAATAAAGAAATTTAACAAAGTATACTTATTGTAAAACGTACAAAAACACGTCTGTCTAGACATTTAATATACAATTCCTAAGCATCTATAAGTTTCTCTCATCACATAAACTACTAGAAATTGTCAGACAAAAGATGTCTAATCTATATTAAAAACGTGTTTTATCAACCATCGAACAATAGCGTAGTACATTGTACTCATGGACACATCTCTATTGGAATTTCAAAGGCTATTAATATATAAATTACTAACATAAAAATTACTTTTGAATTTATACAGATCTTGTGTAAAATATCTTCGGAAATAATTTAGCAAACATTCTGAGTAATTCGGTAATACTGCCACATAAAAATTGTTGAAAAAAATTATACCTGTATATAATTATTAAATATATATTGTGCGGGTATAACGACTGATTGTGAAATTGTAATTATTACAAACAGTGGATTATGTTCTCATGTAAGTGACTGTATTGTCTTTTTTGAGAAATAAATATCTTTAAACTTTTAATTTGAATATGAATATAAAATATGTTAAATTATAAAAAAAATGTATCAACCACATATTTATAATATATATTTTAGTAATTAATCCTAAAAGAAAGCAATATCTATAAAATTTACTAAAAAAGGCTGTATATTTAAAGGCTGTATAGCTTATATGATACAAAAATGTGTTAGGTGTCAACAACTAAGATTGTTAGTTAAAAAGTAGCTGTGAGAGTCAAATAATTAAATTTGACAATTCTACCTTGACTTAGTGTTAATACGAGAGAACTAAAAAGGAAGTAGGCCAAAAACTGATTAAGTGTTTACTACCGCGCCCTATATTGTGCGAGAGGCTGTTGACATATTTGTTAAGAATTCTTTACATTCCGGCATTACTTTTACATTGTTTCTCGTTTTACCTAATTGTTATATATTTTTTTTAGTTTAAAGTATATTTAATATCCACAGATACAAAAGATATAAAGGTATCAACACACTATGATATCACTTAATAAAAGTTTACCATAAATATATATCATTGTTATAATGTAGTTAAAGTAGTTATTTCTTGGTACCGCCCTTTATATATAAACGCAATTAGTATCAGTTAACATGGAAAAATAAAAATATTTCTATCAAAATAATGACAAACATATAGGCGTAACACATATATGTATATTCAAAAATACGCACGCCTAGTTATTATACTGCGAAATTAGCAAAGCCAGTCACATTCGGTACACGCGACGCTATGTTTAATTAACTAATGTATGAATTTACACGTCCCACTAACCCAGAAGGTAAAGGATTGTTCCCTGCGTTCTAATTATTTTCTTTTATATTAAATATATAACTTTACAATACAATAATATATATATATAGTAGAAATTTTAAAGATAACTTAAGAACATATAGCAATAAAGTTCAGTGACTAATTGGATATGCTACAATAATCTGGATAAGATCTAGTATTTATCAATTATTTAATATATATATAATAATTATTTCAAATAAAAATGACCAAGACGACATCCATTGTTAATCTCTCTACCATCGTCCTTGAGTCAGGTCCTCAAGTCTATCGTAATACACGTACGTACGTTTCTATAGTGAACAATACAAGCAAAGGTGCAGGATGCGTCCACTTTGTCACCAGCGTGCGGAAACCGGGATGCGATCTAGCGTCGTGAGAGCATTCGTTTCCTTCTATCTAGCATGCACTACATATACATATATGTATATTAGCAACCGAAATATTTCTTATAGGGGTATATAGAAATATGTCGCTTGCAAATATACATCATGTATATGTAGTGCATATAAATATGATACATTTTGTATGAAATGCCCCAACCTACATAATTTAATGAAAATGAAATTCTACCAAACTGAAGGTGTATAACAACGTATAACAACGTACAACTAAGGTGTATATTTTTGTAAAACAATATAGTAATATAAAAATAACATTATTATTACCTTCGAAATATTAATGCAATATAACTATAATTGTAAGCTGAAACATATATTAACATTGTAAAGTCAACGTCCAATTAGTATAATAATGATTCATTACTAAATACCGCGACCTATTACTACGAGCTTTCTATATGCTTCTAAACTAAACGTATAGTATGTATTAAGTACTAAATAGAACAATACAAAAACCTAAACACTATAACAAAAGTAAAGGTACAATGGACCAATTTCTAGTACACTTACATATAAAAGTGCATTATTACAATTATCATCAAATTACAAACATCCGTTCGCATCTTAAGAGTGGCATGCGGTATGCGGCATACAATATAGTTACGTTAGCGATATAACACTTACATGATATGATAAGAATAAGAATGGCCACAGTACTGGATCTGGCATTCACACTAAGGTCGTCCATACAAATATTAATTAAATGTGACATCATATTTATGTCCAATAACGTTCAAATGACGCGATCACGGCTTATTTGAGAAGAATCTGAATGAAGATTTGATACTCTTGGACTCGACGTTTTTAATCAAATAGACAAAAAGCTGTAGAGGCGTAAAAATGTATTGTTGTTATATATGTTTTATTCTATACATATTTACCCAACTCTCATATTCTACAGGAAATAAATTTAAGTTAAAGTTTAAAAAAAAATAACATAATATATTATTTGCTGCGCCGGCTTCGCTTGCTTAATAACAGCACTATTATTAAGTTAATAGGAAAACGGTAAAACATGTGAGTATTATTGCAATGTATAAGCCATAAAATTTCATCTAAATTCGTTCAGTTTTCACGTAACCATCATACATCCTCACCAATTTTTACATTTAAAAATTTATTAGATCAAGCACTTAATTAAAAATTGTATGCAATATGAAATTTTTTGTCGACATATTTTTATTTTTTGTATAATATTTTTTTAAATGAAAACATTATCGTAGACTCGCCTAGTCTACAATATTGAATAGTTTGTTGTGGTGGATATCGATATTCGCCTAGGTACGGTTTCCAGGAAGTGAATCAATGCGGGTAGGAACTATAAGAGGATTAGATTCTGTTTACATTTCAACTAGTTCGGTCGCTCGAGTGCCTTGGGGCAGAGGAAGTTCAACACCTACGGACATGATGCTATAGATGCGTTATAGCTATGACGTTAATACTAACTTTAAATAAAGTTGATTGAAAAAAAAATATTTATTCATATATGAAAACGTTTTGAACAAAAAAAGTTATAGTAAAATGAACTATATGTCTATTTAAATCGATAACAAACCATTTACACATTTAAAGTTATTTTCATTATGTAAAATGTATATACGACATCTAGTTGCATAAAGAGGACGATTGAATTTACTGACACAGTATATTAATATTAATGTAACTCAATTCCCCTCAAATCAATACATCATGCATGTATTCATAAATTTTATTGACCTTGCACTTATTCTATTCGATCAGATAAAACAAATGTAGAATAGGACACTGACAGTATACCTACATACATTACTGGTAAGCCAATAGAAAAAATACATATATAAAATGACTTCAAGTTTTAAATTTTAATATATATAGTATATTAAGTGAGGAGAGGATGGATTATTTCATTTTCATTTTCTTCGCTTCGGCAAATAATCAAAGCGCGGCGTTGAGCTCCGTAACTCAACACGCATTGCCTCAAAAGGGGAAAAGGGGGAAACGAATAATCTTAACATAAGGTTACCACGGTTCCTACGGTTTCCTCTGCCTACCCAGCTACGAGCGTAATACAGCAGGATAAATTGCTGTTGTAAAAAGCTATGTTCAAAATTTTGGAGGCTATCATCATAGTACAGTAGGACATTGTCTAAATATAAGCACAATAGTTGTGGTTTCGGTGCGCTACCGAAGGATTGTAAGATGATTATTAGTTACATTTATCCGCTTTGGCAGACAAAGTATGTGTTTATGTTCCGACATTTAACGAGCAACGAGTCTCTAAAACACGATAGAAAGTGCAATTTAACATATTTATACACGCAGCAAATCGCCTACACTGCTATGTGTGAAAACATTAAAGAATTAACGAAAAAATATGCGAAAAAAAACAATAAATCGTTTGTATAAAAAATAAAGTTTTAATTTTGTGACGCTAAAGTGGTATAATTATTAATAAAATTTAAAAAAATATACCAGAAGCCAAAGCTCGAAAAGTTTTATATAGCATAGCATAATAATCCTGTCGGAAACATGGCTAGGTGCTGGAACTCGAGCCTTTCCAACTTATATAAATCCCTAGGAAAGATGCTCTCAAGTAATACGACGCTGTGAAAGCTTGGATGCAAACTTTTACGAACACTTTATATTGAAATGTATTTTTTCAAGTAAAAATTACTTAAAATTTTATGTACATTCTGTATTTAACAAGATTTTTTCATGTTTAAAAAATGATGTTTCAGGTTTTTTAAAAAAGATATAATTAAAAATTATAATTGAATTACTAAGATGGCTCGAAGTGAAAAAAAATATGTACTTATATAAATAAATATTTAGAATAAAGCCTATTAAGATAAGATTTAAACTCACACCAAAATTAAAATAGAGCTTGGAAAATAATTAACGTACCAATTTACTTTGCATTGTCCCAGAAATAAACGTTTGCCTGGGAACGAGAATGCATATTAAATGCGGTGTGAACGAATTTTCAGTTATATCGTATACTAAAGTTCGTTTTATTTATCACACTTACCGCCTCAGATACCAGAATATTGTAAAGTTATATAATTAAAAACTATAACATATACTGCCTGTAAACGTGACTATTTGAGGGCTCAATTCCCGCTCGAGGAAGATGGATTTTCTTTTTCCATTTTCTTCGCTCTGGACAGTAGGCAAAAGCGCGGCGTTGAGTTCCACCACTCAACACGCAATGCCTCGAGACACGGAGAAAGTAGGAACTAAGCAACGGAGTGTCTTAACACTAGGTTCATACGGTTCCAGCTGATCCCTCTGCCTACCCTGTAATATGCGGGTTTATCCAACGTGAAGCTATAAAAAAAATAAAAAAATAATAATGGCGCAGTCGGATGTTTGGAACCACTCATTGCCCGCAGTGTACATAAGTTCGAATCCCAGTTGTGAATGTAATAAGTGTATATGTAACTATTTTAATTAAAATATTTAATTCCATAAAGTGATTTGGGGTAGAGAACGGTATGAATGTATCAATATTAATTAACATTGACAATATAATCCTGTCAGAGACAATAACGTGTTAAATTAAACGTTATATGAAAAACAATATAGAAGATTTCTATTATATTTCTATAAAATCAATATTAAAAGGCAATAAAGTTTATAAAATAAATTAAAACTTTTTAAAATTTCGGAATGGGTCCATCCTGTTGTTCTTCATTACCAACGCTAAAGACTGATGTTCAACGTTAAAGATGTTTTACACTGTAAGCTCTAAGCTCACTAGTTGAATTATGCTTTTCACAGTTCTCTAATAGGCTTTCTATTATTCTTAAGAAACTAATAGCATCGTAATCCAATGCAGCAGTAACGAGCACCGAGTGAAAATAAGACCTTTCCCGCTAGACAAGACCGCGGACTGTCCGAGCTTTCGTTTCATTATAATCCTGTTAACGGCTCTGTTTTAATATATGTAGTTGTACATTTTACAAGGAAAATTTTCTACGTAGCTTTTTTTCTCTATTTGTTAATTTTGCCTACAATAATGCATAGGTAAATCATATTTATAAGTATAGTTTTGATGTATACCTACTAGTATTATAAAGCTGAAGAATTCGTTTGGTTCGATTTATAATAAAATTGTTCACAATTCAAGAACTACTGGTTCGAATTGAAAGCGTTTTTATGATGGATCACGTTTATAGCTTCGATGCAATCACTGTACCTGCGGAATGAGTTACCTCAGGCACTTGAAATAGATCATAGCATAATACATAGCATTTATTCATTTTTATTCTATCATGAGGGCTAAGCCCCGTCAAAAATTTAGTTTAAAATGTTCTAAATTTAGCTATTAAATATGACTATAGTCTCGACAAGGTACGGTATGTATTTAGTTTTTTTGAATAATATAATTTCTACAGTGACCTAACAAGCACATGTTCCGGTCTGACAACGACGAAAGCGTGACGCTAGATGCCACACCGCCTGTGTTATCTAAAATGTGCATAGTTGAAAACGAAACCGCCATAATACTGAACGCATAATGTAAATAATTGTCATGAATAACCTCAATTAATCCAGGTACAACTGACTGACTTCAAAATTGAAAAGATATGTACATTCGTGGCGGTCTCTAAAGCTTTCAAATGACTTTGAAATGGATTTGTTCCAATCTGCCTGCTTTTTAAAATATAAAAGAGGAGTAAATATTGAAACAAAACAAATTATTTAACACTCACTTATGTATATGATAAACAAATAACATATTCAGTAACAAGAATGCTATATGACCTTCATGTAACAAGGCCGTATTAAACTGCCAATATTTGTGTATAATCTAAATAAGAAAAAAAAAACGAAAGAAGAAACGAAAATCTAGTATTTACATACAAAATATAAATCCGATGGCTAAACGATACGCTAAATCGTTGGTAAAAGCAAATCTAACATAAATAGCACTTACATCAAACATTTCATATATAGGGTCACCACCCTGACCTTTCGCGTAAACGGTGTCATACTATGACATCATGGATCCCGTCATCCTTGCCGAGGATATCGTCAATAATTTAAATGATATCATTTTATTGTAATGTTGCAAGTAGTAAAATAAAAATTATATTTTCGAATAGTCATCATACGAATGGTATCACCATGATAAAAAAAATCAAATTTGAAGTCTTCAGTTTCTCTCACAGAGTTAGATTACGTAAATAAAACGGCAATAATTCGTGCAGAAAGAAAGAATAGAGAGAAAAAACAAAAGAATAAAATTCTCTATTAAATTAAAAAGATATCTTTGTTCTACTTTTCTAACAGACACAAGACACCGAGTTTACGATGCCACAGTGTCTTGGCAAGCGGCCGACTTTCAGACCTAGTAGTCTCGCTGTTCCCATTGCATTTCAACTGGATAGGTGTTAATTAATCGTATGCACCAAGCATTCAACACTCAAAGACCTACTTATTAAGTGCAAAGATGCTGTATAACCTAATTAGAAATTCCACGCTGGTTATCAAGAGAATTGAGTCTTCTTACTCAAGCACGCAAAAATCTATAGGTTTTGATCCAAAGTCTTTTTATATAATTATTATATGTGGCGCATAGGCGTAATGTCTACGTGTAAATGACGGTTTGTGGGTTCGATTCCCACTCAAGGAAGATAGATTTTCTATTTCCATTTTCTTCGTTCTGGAAACTAAGCAAAACGCGGTGTTGCGTTCCGCCACTCAACACGCAATGCCTTGCAAAAGGCGAAAAGTGGGGACAGAGAAAGCAGGGACTAAGCAACGATGTTTTAACGCTAAGTTCCTATGGTTCCAGCACTTCCCTTTGCCTACCCTGCCATTTGCGGGATAAAACGTGAAGACTAAAAAAATATGTTAAATAAGATATAATCTGACATAAAAAAAAGAGACCTGCTACAAAGGGCGGACCTTTCTAAATCAATACGTGCACAATCTATGACCAAACATGCACATATATGTACGCGGTCTTAACGATTTTGCATAAAACGCTTCTCGGAATATGACCTGCATTGAATGAGGTCATCGGTGTTCGTGCCGTTACCTGCATGTAGGTGTTAATATTTGACAATACCATATTTGTAGCCCATAAGGTATATAGATCACAACAGACCGCTTAAAAGTACTAAGAATTCATTGTTTATAGAATCCCAACGTCCATATAAAGGCTTATAAACAATTAATCTAGCTTATATCAAATTATAACACGTATAATACTGGCGGTACTTATTTGTTGTAATTAGATATTTTCAGTATGTCAATTTATATCTAACCTTAAACATATACATATATGCGAATATTCGTATTAACTTAATGTCACTTAAATATCAAATACACCTCTGAATATAGTGGGGGTGGGTGGTGGATAAATTCAATACTTTACCTAACATAAAACATTTGTGACATATTAATGACTTAAATAATCTAGGAACATTATTGTTCTTAAGTAATTATTTACAACACCAATAATGCAATTATTTTTCAGCTTCACTTTTTTGTTGTTATTTAAAATATAATTGACACTACAGACACTGGGTCCATACCCTTTTTAACTTATAGTATATGCTCTTTAGTCCGGTCAATATAGACATTTGAAATAACAAAAAATCCCGGAAAGCCAAATTTTGGTGAAGACCTATAGTTTACCATTTTACCAAGTTATTCGAGGTCAAAGGTCAAAATTTGAGGTTAATTGGATTTTGCTTGAAAATGGTAAGTTTTATCAATTAATACTTCAAACCAAAGTTGTAGATCTTAAAATTATCTACAAAAATGGTATCAACGATTTTTTTCCTAACAGTTACCATTCCTGAGATATCGCGATTCTAAGAGTCATATTATACATGATATGCACATGTAAGCCACGTATATACCTACAATACATATTAGGCACTTAATACAAGTATAAATACTTATTTGTTTCTCTTTTATAGATATTATACTATCCTAAAAACGTTTATTCAAATGGTAGCCAGTCCCTAACTGAATTTCCTCTATGCAAGGCTTGAAAAACATCGGGCTATTCTATTGTCCGTAGGTTTCGTTCATATACCTGTTTTTTTTAGTTCTAAAGATTCAGTTCAAGTCTACCATTTTGGTTACATATGTTATTTTATAGCTTTAAAAAATGTCTCAGTTTTGCTTTATTTGCAATAAACTTTTAACTGAAGATAAAATTGTTGTGGTTGATCGTGGAATGCCAAATTTAATCGAGGCTAGTGTCGCGAGAGGTGATGAATTTACTGAATATTTAAGAACTCAAAAATTGGGATTGTTACAATACACGTGGATTGCAGAAAATCATATACCCGAAAAATTTCAATTTCTGCAGTGAAAAGACAACGTGAAGATAAACAAAAAAAGTCCACCTCGACACTAGAACGCCAGTAAGTGAATCAAATTTTTGTTTTAAAAAATATTATTAATTTTGTGGCAATGAAGCCAATGAAGAAACTGAGAAAAAGAAAGCACAGTATCTTCGAAAAAAAAATTCTTGCGTGACTACACTAAAATTCAAAGAATCACTGTTGAAATTAGCTAAAGATCGTTCTGATGATGTCTCCAAGGCTGTTCTTGAACGTGTTAATTTTGAGTATGATTTAGTTGCTGCAGATGCAAAATACCATGATAGTTGTTACAAATCTTTCTTAAAACCTAATACTGGTGGTAAAATTGGCCGTCCACAAAATGAAACTATAAACTCTGCGATGGAGATAATTTTTTAATTCTTAGAAACGAGTGATGAATATCAGTTTTCGTTGGATGAATAAGGAATTGTTTGTCGAGATGTAGCTTTAGATGACAGAACTATAAAAATGCGATTGAAAGTAAAAGAAAACGGAAACCACGATAAAAAAACGCGCCAAGTACACACTGGTGGTGTGGAAATGTGTGCATATCATGTATAATATGACTCTTAGAATCGCGATATTTCAGCAATGGTAACTGTTAGGAAAAATATCATTGATACCATTTTTGTAGATAATTTTAAGATCTACAACTTTGGTTTGAAGTTTTAATTGATAAAACTTACCATTTTCAAGAAAAATCCAAATAATCTCAAATTTTGACCTTTGACCTCGAATAACTTTTTAAGCACACATAGGATCGATGGGGACTTTGAAAACTTGATTCGTAATGGTAAACTATAAATCTTCACCAAAATTTGGCTTTCCGGGAATTTTTGTTATTTTACTACTTTTTTATGTCTAAATTGACCGGACTACTTGTCATAAATTAATTAATGATATTACTGTTAATCCGACGTATATATTAATATTAATCATATATTAATGTGTTTTTTTTTTTTATTTTAATTGGTTACTTCGACCTAGGGCTATGGGTGATAAGCAAATAACACACATACACATATACACACACACACACACACACACACACACACACACACACACACACACACACACACACACACACACACACACACACACACACACACACACACACACACACACACACACACACACCACACACACACACACACACACACACACACACACACACACACACACACACACACACACACACACACACACACACACACACACACACACCACACACACACACACACACACACACACACACACACACACACACACACACACACACACACACACACACACACACACACACACACACACACACACACACACACACACACACACACACACACACACACACACACACACACACACACACACACACACACACACACACACACACACACACACACACACACACACACACACACCACACACACACACACACACACACACACACACACACACACACACACACACACACACACACACACACACACACACACACACACACACACACACACACACACACACACACACACACACACACACACACACACACACACACACACACACACACACACACACACACACACACACACACACACACACACATATATATATATATATATATATAGACAGATTTGAAGCTAGGAACCACGATATCCACTTTTATTAGCCTATTTTACCTCAAAATTATGTTTGTAATAAATTAAAGTGTAAATAAACTATTAATACCAAATGTCCAATCGCAATGAAAAGCGCTAGCCGGTCTCAATTACGATGATGCATCGAAATCAATATTTGATAGGGGACAGATCACGTGAGTAGCATACGATGTAACTGAAATTTCAATATTCAGTCGTCATATTCCGCAGATATTGCGATGGAATTCCAATATCGTGTCTTTTCGAGGAAATGCAGATGCACATTAATAATCTGTTGGAAGAAGACCCTCGAAGGTATGAATAAATTATAACTTATGAGATATGTATGTTTTATCTCCTTATTTTAGATATTACTTTGTAAATTAAATAGTACACAGATATTTTTACTATATTTCAATATTTGAAATACTTACTATATTATTTTTCATAAACGTTTTCTCTATTCAGAAATGCGTATAAATAGATTAAAATTAAATATAGTAAGGACTCTCTTGTAAAAAAAAGGGGAGTCTTAAATGACAAAGATATAAAAGCAATGAAATTGTGTCAATCTTTATATCTGAAAATTATTTTAACCTAGACTACTATTTTCTTAACATATAATATAAAAAAGACATTGCTATAGATCAACGGGATTAGTATGTAAACCATGTTAAACATAAACAATTACAAAAGCTACTGAGAGCTAAGTTGTCTATGACACTTACACAACATATAGTGCTTGACTTTCACATAAAGGCTATGTAACATATACATATCATATAAACAAAAACGATAAAGATTAAATTCATAAAAAAAAGATGAATAACAAGTTACTGTTAAAAAAAAAGTTCAGTTAAATATTTTTTAACTAGCACTTCAACTTTAAGCCGACTGGCCCATTTTTTGCCACTTCAAATTTGTAATTTTGTACTACAACCTCATTCATACAAATAATGACTTGAGTATTGGCTAATTTTCAATATTTATTTTTTTTATTATATATATATATATATATATATATATATATATATATATATATATATATATATATATATATATATATATATATATATATATATATATATATATATATATATATATATATATATATATATATATATATATATATATATATATATATATGTATCTGTATTAAGACTATGAACTGTACATATATATATTCGAGTGCTTAAATTTTTGTAATAAATATGATTACGTAAATTATATTTACAATATTCTGTTTGCTAATTAACCAAGTAAAAGTTTAACGAGTTTACTTCATTTGTTTACATGCTGGCTGGGCTCCGGTTTACAGGCACTGTTCGAATTAAAGCATACAGTAATTGTAGAAGTAATGTTACCATATAATATAAAGGCTCGTTCAATTTAACGACGTTTACGTTTCTTCGTACGAGTGCTAGTATAAGAGAAGAGAAATGTATACGAACCGCAAGAGTAATTAAAATAACCGTTTGTAATATGCTGGTGTATAACTAAATACGTAACTATAAACGCACACACACACACAAATATATATATATATATATATATATATATATATATATATATATATATATATATATATATATATATATATATATATATATATATATATATATATATATACACATTCAATTTACTAAAATTTTAAATTTTTATTTATATTCAATTATCTTTATATTGTTGAATCTAGAGTAGGTTACGCTGACCTTTCAAATATTCACAATTGAGCTTATCCTAGATATTGAATTTGGAGATTTGCCAAACTTCTACCTGCCTGCCGCAGTTATTTCCCAAGATAATTTAGTCGAAAATATATCTTAAACACTAAAAACCTAATAATATACCCGGTTTTTTTATTTCTCGACTTGTTAGAGACGTGACTTGAGTGGTTGATGACCATATATCTCCATTTTGTTTAAGCAAACCAAAAGTATTCTACAATTACAATTATTTACGTATTTTTTTTAAAAATCGCATAGGTTACACAAACTCACCGCATTGCTACTTCGACTATGTGGATACAGATACATACCTACATAGTATTGACGACAAAAGTAAAGCAAGTTATAATAATAATGAGACGACAACTCAAAAACTACACTATACATTTCTGTCCCCTTGGCTGAAGCCATCCTACAATTTGACCATAAAAATTCCATAGCGCAAAGGGAATTTCATTTGACAAATTGAAAGCCACAATTTCTGAATAAGGAAGTGCAACAAAGGAGCGCAACGCGCCGCAATACCGTCGCCCTCGACCAAAACTTTTATAATAGACCATTGTGCCACAGTTTTTGTAACTATACCATTACAAATTTTTTACCTATATATCTATAAAGCTATTTATCTTTATATAACACAACTGTAAAAATGTACTACGTATTTCTAGGGTTTAGTACGTATGTGGAAAATATTAAAACCCTAAGAAAAATCACAATTTTTAAAGTCAAAGAGCTAAATCGTTCCGCCGACGTTTCAGCTAGGATACAGTCGCAAATTGCAGCTGCAGAAATGCTTAAAGTATGTACGTACGGCTAGACACTGTTGTGATTTTAAAAAGGGGGATAATGAGAACACTGTTATATTTTTTAGTTTAGTTTGATGAATGTGAAAAATGTCTGTCAGTTTTAGAATATTCACTGAGCAAAACGACATTGTAGTGGAACAATTTTATTTGCAGCTGGCTATAAGCACACAAAGCATTATTAAATCGGCTCGCAGGACTCGTTACAAGTGTGCGGGACGAGCGTTTGCGCTAGTCATCCTGCACAATGCTTGAAATGTTAATTAAATACTTGAGTTTTTAAAATTTCAGCGCCACAGTGCTGGCCTATAACCTCCTTCCATTACAAATTACTGTCGTAATAAAACATAAACATTCCGTGACACAGTTCTGCTATCTCAAATATACTTGTAGTTACAATGTAAAGTATTTAAAGCCTCTACTATTTAAAAAACTCTACTTAAAAACCAACAATACACTGTATATATCAATATGAGTCAAGTTATTGCAATCTCATTCAATCGTAGTACCGTATACGTATATTATTATTTTCTTTATATAAAAATATGTGATATCGTTAAAAAGTTTGCCCCCATTCGTCATATCCTGGAAAATATAACGATACTCTTAACGGTTCCTATAATTACGCTTCAGGAAGTTTACTACTTTAGATGATCGATTCAAATTTATATGAAAAACTGGAGCGCGCCAGACTCGTGTTATTGGCTTACTCCGATATTGATTTAAAGTGTATGTACTGACGTACGCCATAATGTAGCTTGCTGCTATTTTGGGCCATTGATAAACATTTTTTGGTTACACTTTAAAATAAAATCGCTCATATTTTAAAGTAAAAAACAGCCTATCTTAAAGCAAAAAAGACTATTTAACTTAAGAACTGAAAATAAAATTAATATAAGAGAAAATTTAGTTATTTTAATATATGTTTAAAATTAAAAATGTAATAGTCAATTTTGATAATCATTTTAACAACCACTCATCGATCTTGTTAGCATATATACTCATAAATATATATATATATATATATATATATATATATATATATATATATATATATATATATATATATATATATATATATATATATATATATATATATATATATATATATATATATATATATGTGTGTTAATATAATCCGTTTAAACTATTTTATATAATGTATAATATAAAAATCGTGGAAATCAAACATTTTTTTAATTTAACATTCGTTTTTAGAATTTTTATACATTTCAATCGGACGTCTTTAACCAAATAAATCGTGTGTTATTAGAGCTTAATTTCAGAAAAACTAAAATAAAATAAATTTTTATAAGTAGAATAATGTATAAAATAAATGTATATAAAAAAATATAAGCTAAAAAAGCTGTACGATTTCACGGAAACAATAACCTTAACTAAACAAATAAAAACCGGTTTAAATTAAATAAGGAATTGGCGACAATACGAAATTGTTTGGAAGTTTTTGCGGAGCCCTCAAGCCGGCTCCGGCTTGTTTACGTAACGGTTGGGAACGAGAAAAACGCTCACGCGAGGGTTAAGTTCAACGTCCTTTTTATCAATAAATTACATATATGTATATATAAATCTGATAAGCACGTGATGTATGGCTTGTTGTATTTAAAGACTTTTATGTTGGACTTTGAAGTAAACGACAGTTATCGGTTTCGATTATAATTATTGATATTCCTAATACATTCATAAGTATTTTAGGCATCGATAACCTTTGCGCCTATATTTTGTGTTATTTTCCGGATATTTTTAGCTTTGTTTCTCGTAGACAATATGCTAATGTATTTTTTTTTTCATTCAAATAGCGTAAAATGTACAATAAGTACATATACATACATACATACATAAATAACTTCACGCTTTATTCCTACGGGGTGGTCAGAGAGAACGAAGCGCAAACGCTGCGGTTCCCTGTATTCCTATTTCGCCTCTCCACTATGATTAACCTCTTCATATCATATGCTTTCCAAGGGGTCCTCATGCTTTTTACGTGAACTTCCTTCAGTATTTTTATTAGTCTATCGAGGTCCCTTACTATATATAATTTAACTTCACTTGAATGCACAACAAATTATTAAATATTATTTAACTGTATGCTTGTATTGTACGGTATGAACAAAAAAAAATAAACAAGGCATCACACAACAATGTTTAAACTGAACTCCAACGTATAAACCGGTTCCGCATTAATCCAAAATGTTGCCCAAAGGAAATGGCGAGTTACTACGTGATATTACAGGAAATACAAGTCTGACGGGGAAATAGGAGTCGATTTCCCCGGAATATTTGAGCAACTAATGGATTATCGACGTTGGACATCGGTCCGTCCATATAAAGAGGTAGCTAAAATTGACACAGTCGTAGCGCAGTTGGCGAGTTTGTATGTATAAGTTATAGTCACGGGTATAATCCCTATTACATATTTTTATACTTAAGTTTAAAATAGAAAAGAGTAGTGGTTAAAATTTACTTTAAAGAAAAACATCTAAACACACATCGACTATATGTTTAGAAAGTATTAAGACATAGATTCTATGTAATTACATTAAATGACTGAATGAAATGATGATAAATTAGTTAAGAACAATAATTCCAGGTAGTTTGATTGACATAATTTTTAATAGTATTTATCATCTATTTGAAACAGACTGGTAAGAGAAAATGCATGGTTAAGTCAGAAAAATGGTGATAGAACACGGGTTCTAAAGCAGTACATAAAAAAAGCTATAATAAAAGCAACTTGCAAAGCAAGAGCTATTGATCGATTAGCCTTGTATGGTGAGCCATGTGCCCCAACTGGATTTCAATTTAGTACAATGTTTTCTATAGATTTATTGCTAAATGGAAGTAGTTAGTAAATCAAAAATTATGTCGAGCTAGTCCGATGAGTGATTAATAATAGCGTTGTAACGGTCTAATTCTTATTGCTATTATAGAAATTAAATTTAAGTTAATATAACTTAAAAAAATACAGAAAAAAGCTAAAATGTAATGCCTTAAGTTGCTGCCATTCAGTATATTCAGAAAGTTGATAAATAAGAATTATAAACACTTACGGGTGACGCCGATAACCCCTATTTTTGGCATATATTTACGCAATTCAAACTTGTAAAGTGATTGACAAAGCTAATAGAAAACATTGATCCTTTACTTCAATTTATAATTTTTCTTGAAACCTCTAAAAACACATTTCCTACATATAAATTTACTTTAAAAAAGGTTAAAACTAAGGCTAACTGAAAACAATACGTACTTGGGCGCGGGCTCTCCTTCAGCTTCGCACTCTATTATGAAAGGCTTGTCCACCTCCCCGGGCTGGGCCACTTGGAAGAGCAACTCCTCCGCTGTGGGCTGCTTGACGATACGCGGCGGTGACGTCACTGTTAATAAGAAATTTACATGTTATATACTTTAGATAGACAATATCAATGATAATGCTAGTGTTAGAACAGCTATATAGAATTTTTAAATGTATTTTTGGTACATACAAAGTTTTAAACTATTCAATATTTAAGAAATAACGTATCAAGACGAAACTCCGCTTCGTGGAATTTAAGATGGTTTATGTCTTCGTTTATAATATTATCATAATTTTATATCCATTCCATTTTTAAATGACCTAGTGCCAAGACACTCTACTTTCTCGTTATTCGAGACAGCATGTTAAATATATCATTTTCAATTAACACCAAAGTAAGGTCTACCTTATGTAAATATATTTAATATATAGATCTATAAAATATTCCAACGCAAGTAATTTTTCTTCATAACTTAAAAATATTTGCTTATGAATAAATTTAAGCAATTTTATCCCTAAATGGCTATAATAGGGGATGAAATTTAATACAAAGACATTGACATTTTCAAAGTGAACTGCTACGGTATCAAATAACTGCACTCATTCTAATTTGAGCAGGAAAAACAGAAATTGTATATTTTAAATATTATAATTTATTAGAATACATATCCGCGTAAATTTTTGGTTAAAGTTTGTTTTGCACATACAGAGTCTGACAAAAATAAACTAATTTTTTAAAAGCCTACGTAATTTTTTCATTCCACTTTATAATGATTAATGGAGAACAAATCCTCAAAATTATTATATATTATTAAAATTTGTGGTGGTAAGCAACATATTAAAGAAAAATATAAAAGCATACATTATAGTATATAATATCACAATATTATATGTTTAATTCTTTAGAGTGGAACCTAAATGTACTCTGTCTTTGGTTTTCCGCTTCGCTTTTTGAATGGTGGTACTCAACCCCGCACTTTGTCTTACCAAAACAAAATTGTATTTATCTTTTGCCACTTGTATTAAAACATTACATTAATATTAATGGTATAAACTGACATTAAACTATTTATTAATCATACAAAATTTTGCAAAATTAAAGCATATTAATGCATCTAAAATAATTTTAGAAAACTAGGCAAAGCGCGGCGTTGAGTTCCGCCACTCAACACGCAATGTCTCGAAAAAGGCGGAAAGACGGAGAAAGCAGGGACTAAGTAACGGAGTGTCTTAACACTAGGTTCTCACGGTCCCTGCAGTTCCCTCTGCCTACCCTGCCATGTGGGGGATAAAGCGTGAAGCTAAAAAAAAAATTTTGCCCAAAACTTAAACTTTCATTGTTTAAAACATGAATGAACAATTAGTATGCATATGATGACATATTCTATTTACATTTCATCATTACTATTTATATGGATAACATTTGCTTATAAAAATGTGATCAGAATTTTTATTAATAAATATTATCTATCATGTGCCGACACATAAATTTGCATTAAACTAACCAAAATTAACTTAATGCCAGTTAAGATGCTAACTGATATTGTCAAGCCATAGTTATATTCTCCTTAATTATAATTAATTTAATATAAGAAAGATTTTATATAAATTATAAATAATGTGCATAAATGTTGTAAGAAAATCATAGTATAAATGTTGTGCAGTTGGATCTCATACCAGCTCATATAACATAGTAGAATATGTTGAGCTATTAAAAACTTGTTTTCTGCTTATAGTACTACACCAATGTCACTATGCAATGATCATGTTAAATAATATTTTATATGTTATTACAAAAACATATATATAAATGAGACAAGAAACTTAAAAAATTAAAGTGGATAGCAAGATTTTTTAAATTCCTATGTATTTTCATGCATTAAAAAATTTAAAACATCTTAAATCATATGAACAGATTTCATACATTTATCCTTATCTTTTCTTCAGAAAAGACTTTTGGACTTTTTATTTTCTTAATATTTTGCACAAACTTTTAATTTCTATCTTAACTCCCTTTAAGGTTGCTTTTCCAAGTTTCCTTCATTTCCTTACTTAAGTACTAGTAAGCAAATGAAGGAATGACCAACTATATTTTTATCAACTTATCATTAGAACCATTCAGTAGTATATTTGTTACTAACCAGCCACATATATTTAATATAGTCTTATTAGCAAAATGTATGATACCAGACAGACAAGTAAATGCAAATATGTTGATTATACACAATATTTTAACTCATTTTCAAGTTATTTTATAATAGAGTTATCTTTATTAGATGGTATTTGATAATATTGCAATATTGCCAGTTGATAATATTGCAACTTTAAATTAAGAATCATAGCTTATCAATATCTTGTTATGCCAAAATTAATCAATACAAATTTTAAAGAAGAGCCTTTCTATTTTTAGAAGGAAGTTAATAAAATTTTGTAGCATATATTGTTCAAGCAAACTAAAATTATATTTTAATATAAACACATAGCATGTTATATGTATTAATCTGACTAACTTTTAAGTGGAAAAAAAAATCAATTTAAGAAGGTATCAGGAGCCCTAAACATTTTGTCTACAAAAAAATAATTACTTTTTTCTTTGCCACAAGGTCAAACTGAATTCATTTAGGTATAACAAAAAAGTAACAAATAGTATTTTTTGCATGTTACTTGGAGTGTATTTTTTTCATATATGGAGTAAAGAAAATTATCAGGATATGAAACGTTTTTTTTTATATTTAATAAATGAAAAACTCAAGAGAAGATAATTTATTTAAAAAATAGCAAAAAGCCATTGATATTTTTGGATAAGATTAGTAGTAAGATTATTTTAAAAGTGAATAATCGTTTCGTTTTACTAACAATTTGAAATTTAACACTTAAATGTCAAATGACTTTTCCCTGGTTACAGTTTTACTTTATTTTAAATTAAGTTGAATGGACTTAACACTAATGAGAAGCTTAAGAGGTGATAACAATGAAATAAGGTTCAATTCAAGATGTTAAAAAGAAAACATGAAAAACTTACAAAGTGCCGCCGCTTGCGATAATATTGCGAAAAGACATATTATTTTACTGGTTTCCATTCTTGCAACTGCTGCCTCGTATATCTAACAAGAAATCAAACAAGTCTATTTAGAATTAAAACACTTTTCTCCGGCACACATGTTCACTACACTCGATGACCTAATCCGAATCAAGCCCACAATGACAACACCCACTAAAAATAGTTTCAACGATATCGCTTAACTGTCGCTTAGTTATAACAGAAAGAGTTCTCCTAGAGTTAACTAAAGTAACGGTAAACCCTTAGCCCTTTAATGTTACACTATAAGACGACCTATCAAAAGCAAAAACACGTACTAACTGACTTTAGCAATAGTGGTCGGTAAATCAATAACTATGTTCGATATATTATTAAATCGTAAATACACTATATAAATAATAATTATTAAAATCTTTTCATTCATTTACCTATTCAGTCTATTTTATAAAACCGTCATCGCGGTTAGCCCGAGTAAATTATATTTACAGTTTTTAAAGGCGGGGCTTTAGAGATTCTCGTTTCGACAGAGATCAATTCAACTGCTATTTGTACCATAGACTAAAGCCATGGCGGCGTTAGCACATATCTCAGCTAAGCAATGACAATATTTTAATTTTTGTTCGGTTCGGTGTTTCATAGACACAAAATGTCAACTGTTTTTTTAATGGTTGCTACACACGTATATATTAAATATTCAGACGTAAAAATAAGATAAAATATTTTTACTACGGTACAATTTTGTTTTATTAAAATTTAGTATAATAATTTTTTGTTCTTTTTCTTTTATTTAAATGATTTTCCCTCAAACAATGGTAGATAAAAAAAAAAACAAATAAATCGAGAAAATCTGTCTTCTGCTTTACAATCAAAATTGAGACGAATTGTGTTTGAATTTATTTAAGCCAGATAAATAAAATAATATTTTTTTTCATTTCAATCAACTTCATTAATCCATTATTAATGAGCATTGATTATAAATTGAATTGTTTGAAAAATATTATACTTAATTAAAAATGATCATCTTTATATAAGTTTTTTGGTTCCAGAAAATATTCGTTTTAAGCTCTTATTTATTCTTATAAAAAAATTTTACATAAATCCAAATTTAAAAATTTTAAACGTCTAGAAGAATGTTTTGATACTTAAATATCATAGTTGGGACACACATTTTTGGAGTTCTTAATTTTATAAATTATAATTTTGTACTTTAAAATATGGGTATGATAACATTTTTGTAAAATTTCACATTTGTAGCTATTGAATATGATTTATATTGCTGGAAAATATTTTTTCAGATGACCAGAAACATACTATCAAAAAACGCCACAGCTTTTACACTGCACATACCCCTGAAACATCGTGTTCGCGAGAGTTTTGTAAGTCTGAAATGCATATTTCTACAAATAATTTTACTAAAATGGCTGTAGATAATAATCGGACAAAGGGTAAAGAAAATTTTGACCAATATTATAAAAAATACGAGCATGATACAATGCCTGTTAGAGATGATACTAGCTATACCATTAGTCAAAATTCTGGAGATAATAAAAATTCAATTACCAACTCAGAAATTGATCGAATAGAAATGAGAATATTGAGAAAAATGTCTCAAGAGCTTCAAACAGACGATAGTTCAGTTGACACTCTTGATTCGAACATTAAAATTTTCAAAACCACAGTACAGCAAATTTTTCGTAATTTTTATGAAAGCACGCAAGATTATGAGCTATATAAGCAGAAGTTTAACGAAATATTGGAGAAAAATAGAGGGGATTCCGTAATAGAGATGGAGAGCTTTATCAAAGATCTGATTAATCATATTGGGTCTTCAGAATCCTCTGGGTCGGATATTGATAAGCGTACAAAGCACAATGATATTACAAATACTACTCTAGAAACTTTTAAAAATGATAATTATCTAACCGATTCCACATTCGACAATGAGAGCTCGAAATGTAACACTGACGCGAAAAAGGAAGATACCGTGAACATCTACCTTGTTGGTGGCACTCCGTTTCTTGAAATAAAAATGACCGATCGCAGCCTTTTTTCTGAGATAAATATAAGGCATAAGCACCTCGAGAATATAAAAGAACTAGCTTCAGCTGAAAATATCAAGAAAGTTGCCGCAAAAAATTTGCAATTACAAAAATATGCGCAACAAGAGCAAATTAGTTTGAAAGACAGAAACATTCCTGTTAAAAGTTCTTACGCCAGAAAAAATATGCTCGACGAAGAGAGCGATTCGGACAAAGATGACGGCAATAAATTTTTTATATTTAAAATTTGTAATTATATTTGCCGAAAAATTCGTAAGAATGCCTTTGGTTAAATATATAAATCGTAATATTTTCTTCTTTCATTTGCAAGGTTTGAAGTGTCCATTTGAAAAATTAGTTGAAAACGCTGCTACATTGGATTAAAAATGTTAATAACTATAAATTTATCCTAGCGCCAACTTGCGGCATAAGCAAAGAATATTTAGTAAACCTAATACTAATTATACCTATTACTATTAATATTTAATAAATACATTCGCCCGTTTCCACCTTTATCCAAATCATGATTCAGCCGTAAGACTCGAGTCTGTGCTCTCTTTTGTACACAATTTGTGTGACCGTTTGTTTCACACACAAATATGGAACGTTAACTCTTGTTTCTTTAACTTATTGAAATTTCGGAAATTCTTTATTTTTCGGCGTATTACGACTGTAATTTAATTTGAGCCTTTTATCTCGCTGTGATTTTAGACGTCTTGTGTTATTAACTTGGGATAGATTGTTTTATTTTGCACTATTATAACTTAAAATTAGAGGAATTAATATGTAATTTTGTCCTCTTGTTACGTTTCCATGCAAAATAGGTTCATGAGTATTATAATAAATTAAAGCCTAAATAGCCCTGCTAGGTATAGAGCATGAAGATATGTGTGTGTGTGTGTGTGTGTGTGTGTGAAGCCTAAATAAGCTTAATAAATCGTAGTCAATAAAGTCCATCCAATCTGCTCATAGTTTGCGGACTGATTGCAGATTTCAGAATAAAAAAAATAAAGATAATAATTATGAGGACCGTCGTGGCGCAGAGGCGTAGGGTCTGCCTGTAAGCGTGACGGTTTGTGGATTTGATTTCCATTCGGGGAACATGTATTTTTCTATTTCCATTTTCTTCGCTTTGGAAACTAGGCTAAGCGTGGCTTGAAAAAAGGGATGGAGAAACCAGAGGACAAGCAACGGAGTGTTTTAACACTAGCTTTATATAATTCCTGCAGTTCCCTCTGCCTACCCTGCAATATGCGGGATAAAGCGTGAAATTAAAAAAATATATATATTTGTGTACTCTATAATTGTCAGCGGGATGTTTATTTTGTGTTAGTGATTTGTGTTACACTAAGAATAACTTATAAAAAATATTATTTTATAATGATATTACAATATTATATTTCATAACATATAAATTACTTTCTAGAGTTACTACGATTTTTCATAAAAAATCAGTTTATACTTTCATATTTTTTCAAAACCTACCAAATAAAAAGAAAATATATATAATTTTAATAAATTTATTGAGGACTAGATAAACAATACATAATATTATAATACAGGAACAAAATTATCACATTTCACCGTTCTCTTCAAAATTAACAATATAATACCATCTAACCATTGTTATGTGTTTACATAATTGCATTGCGTATTCCTTCTTCATGTGGAGAAAATGAGTAATAATAGGTAAATCTAACATTATGAAGGCTTGTCCGTCTATTTCCTCCTGTTTCATCTTCTCCGCTATAAGTTTACAGTCTTCTGTATTGCTTAAATATTCATATACATCATCTACGGACCAATCCAAGGGATTCCTTGCAAGTCTACTCTTGCTTTTGAACCAGGCCAGAGCTAAATCCTTTTCAAACATTTTATTATCAGTCGGAAGTGGATCATCTGTGTTGAACTTTAATTTCTTTAGCTCAGGGTTCCTCAGAGTCTGATACATCAGAAATATTTTTAGCGTCCCTTGAATTACAACTACTCTCATTAGTTTCATTTTCCGTATCGCTGTCTTGCGTCTGTTTTTTGGTAGCACAAGTGTTACTATACATTGTCTCTACATCTTTTTTGTTCCAGTGCGATTCTTTCATTTGCAGCGCAAAATTGGGTAATTTAGCTCCACGCGTTTTCATTTCTAGTTTTGGATAATTATTTTTATTTTCCCTTTTCCGTCTTGCGTTTCTTTTATAATCTGTGACACTCTCTGGACTATTCGGCCTAGTCCCGGATTCCGATGGCGGCGTGGACCCTGTACTCTGTTCACTTTCAACGGACTCTCCGTCTCTATTGTTCTCCACCTCTTGAGGTGGTTGTTCTTTTTCTCGTTTCTCTGGCGCTTTCTTCTTTTTCCTTCTGCCGTTGACGCTGCCTTTTGGTCTGCCGCGTCGCTCTGTGCCATTATCTGGAAATAAAATAATGCTTAATTAAAATAAAGTATAGGTACCATATAATATGTTATAGGTTCCATAACTTGGATATAAGAATTCCATTTATTCTTCCATACTGGTAAAATGATAGGCAAGATTCACTATATCGATATCACGATAAGAGAAAAAGCAGGAAATGGAGTGTTCTGTAGCAAAGGTCTCTATTTACGCCATCATCTTAGTCTATTTTGTCGTCATTGATGTTTATTATATTTATGATGTGACTAGTGTCTTATATTATTCAACATTAATTTTAATTTTATTTAATTTTATTTCTTCTAGCCTGAAACAGGTATTTCCAAATTGAGCTACATTTATTTTTATGAAGTAAGGATAAAAATATTTAAAGAAAACATAAAAATTTGAATGTTGCGTAATTTGAACCCGCGTCCTCTTGCGAACCGAACAAGCTTTTAGACCACTGAGCCGTGCATTCTTCATCACGCCGCGTCGAAATTCTTATATGCTTTATACGACTTATTTCGTTGTTAGCATCTTTGTTCCCTACAAGATTTTACAAATTTTTCTATTTTAAAAAATCACAAAAGTAATAAAAACATTTTCTCTCGCCGTACGTTATTTGTAATAATCTTTGTGTAGTTACCCAAAGATTATTCTTTGTGAAGCGGAAATTTGTAAAAATCTCCTTTCAGAGATACTAACAACGATATAAGTCGTATAAAGCATATAACAATTCCAACGCAGCGTGACGAAGAACGCATGGTTCAGTGGTCAGAGCGCTTGCACGCGGGAACGGGTTCACAAATCGCTTCGTCACTTCGTTCACATTTTGATATGTTTCCTTCAAATATAAATTACATACACATTGTATATATATATATATATATATATATATATATATATATATATATATATATATATATATATATATATATATATATATATATATATATATATATATATATATATATATAGATGTCGACGTTGTCCCTGTACAGCGTGCAGTGTGTACGTGTACTCACGGAAGGTGGACTTCTCGACGCGTCCGCAGCTGTGCGGGCAGCGCTCGGGGTACTCGCTGGGCCCGAACAGGCTGGGGCAGGCCTGCAGCTTCACGCACACGCCGCGGCAGAAGGCGGCCACCTGCGCGCGCGACGTCGCGATGGGCACGTACGCGTGGTACGGCCGCGTCTTGAGTCTGCGCGGGAGGTTCCTTTAGTTAGTCATTTGTTTTCTTTACTTTCACGCTTTTATCGGCAGGGTAGGGGGAACTGCAGGAACAATAGGAAGCTAGTCTGGTCCCTTCGTTGCTTTCTGCGTCCTCGCTATCCGCCCTTTTCGAGGCATTGCATGCTTGAGGCATATTATCATCATATGACATATTCATCTTCCCCGACTGGGAATCGAACCCACAAATCGTCGCGTTACAGGCAGATATGCCACCTCTGCGCCACGACGATCAGTCACAGAGCAGTTAGTCACTTTTTGCGTATTTATCAGCTATAAAGAAAGTAGAACCTTATGTTATAGGATTCTTATCCTTTCATTGAGATAATTTAATTTGCTGTGTTTTGAAAATTATAGTTTTTGCTTTTTTTAGAGAGCCTTTTATTTCATATAAAAAAAGGCTATCGTCAAGCAGCGGTACAGCGCTTTTGCTTTATAAAAACTAGATTCATATATTTAAATTATTTTCATTTACTTATTCTAACTAACAACACTTTAAATTCCTCCTCAACTACTCAATATGTCGCAAAAAGACTTATCATTAAATTTCCTCTACCTACCCTGCTTTACAAGACTAAATAAACCTCCTTACAAAACACTTTTCTATACACTCTCCACCAAAACTTAAGCTATTAATAATTAAATTTTAAAATAAAACCAATCATATCATAATAACCTTACTCTACAAACATATAAATTGTCATATGAAACTCACTTAGCCCTCAACATCTCCAGCCGCATGCCCTCCTCCGGCGGTCCCTCCGCCTCCCAGTCCTTCAGCAGCTTGGCCGGCTTGTAGGAGGCCGATATTATTTTATTCAACACCTCCTTTAGCACCAACAACAAAGGCCCCGGACCCACCGCTTTGGGAAGCTGTGACAACTTGTTCCTACTAATCGACGGCCCGGCATAACATTTATAATTAAAAAATATCCTATCACACCATTCTTCGCTTGATTTAATATCTTCTTTGACAGTTTTAGGTTCCTCCGGTTTGGGGGATACCTTTTTATTTGTATCGGGCACGTGTAGTTCATAGCCATTGCTGTCACACCAACCAACCGGTAATAGGAGATCACTGTCTTGGGAGTACCAGAACTTTTCTCCAATAGGCAGTAGTTCCACATATAGCATATGCTCAACTATCATATCTATTGACGCCACATGGATTTCCTCTTGGTTGAGAGGATTTACCGCTTCCAGTTTCATATTAACCTCCATTCCTTTCAATACATCTTTGTTCCCGAAACAATAATCCGGTGCTGGTAATGCTGAACTAGAAGATAAATACTCTTCCCAATCAAAAGCTGCGTCTTTCCACGTTTTTGGGGGTTTAAATTCTAATTTATTCCTTTGTGCCCAGCCTATCGGATATATATAGGGATGCATATTATCGCACATCCACGCCATCTTGGTGTCCTCATAGTCGTCCAAATGATCGTCTATGACGACCAGGAAGTGTAAATTGTTGAATATCTTCAATACTGTCGCCGGTCGAAATGTTTTCATGTCTTGTGGACTTAGGGCTTCCACTTTCATTCCGGTTGAGAAGCTGTGCGCTTCTAATGTAGGGTTTGGCTGGAAATAATAAATATTATATATCATTACAAGTGCAATAAAAAACATAATACTATATAAAATACAAGATTTAAGATGTTACTGGGTCGAATTAAAAAACATATAATTATAGTCCATTTATAACGGAAAGCTATAGGCTTTATATAGCCCTTGGTAAAACGTTTCGAGTTATACTCGTACTGTACTAGCATTCAGAATTACGTCCGACACTTACAACTTGTGTACTGGGGTCTTTTCTTGTAATTTAAATTTATTGACTCTACAGACACTAATGGTCCGTACCCTTTTTTTAACTTATACTATATGTTCTTATCATATTAATATTAATACATAACATATAGAATTATCATTGATCATAAGGAACTCCTATTTTTACATTTTTTATATTTAATATTAATTAGAACTAAGGCTATGGCTGATACTGGTGGTACTTGTGTCACATTGTTTAGTAATTATAGTTATTTGCATTTAATTATGAGGGCGAAGAAAGAAGAAAAAGAAGAAAGAAATCATAAGCATACAGTAAATTTATTTATTTTTACTATTTTTTCACGCTTTATCCCGCACATGGCAGGGTAGGCAGAGGGAACTGCAGTGACCGTGGGAACCTAGTGTTACTGACACTCCGTTCCCCGCTTTCCACCATATCGAGGCATTGCGTGTTGAGTGGCGGAACTCAACGCCGCGTTTTACCTCGTTTTGCCAGAGCGAAGAAAATGGAAATAGAAAAATCCATCTTCCCCGACTGGGAATCGAACCCAGATAAGGATTTAACGCAGAATATATTTTTTATGTTTCAATCAGTTATAAAAAAATGGAACTGACACCCGGTACCCGAATCAAAACTATAATTAAAAAAAAAAAAAACAATTTAAGAAAAAAAAAAACCAAATTAAATCGATAACAACTATTTACATACGTTATAGATTTAATTTAATTTATAACAAATTTACATTTGTAAATATAATACCAGAAACAAATCAGCTGGCGTCGGCTCCTTTATGCTCTCTTCTGCGCTCTGACGTAACTGCGCACTCAGCTTGTTCTTACACGAGAACTTGTTAACTTTACCTGGATATTTGAACTGCCAAGGGGAGCCCTGCAAATATATACACAAATTATACTATATAACATAACTGAAGGACACATAGTACATATATAACTTTATAATATAGCATATATTTCACAAAAATAACCGTTTTTATTGGATATGACAGTGACACACTGAAGTGAATGATTTAGGAAAATCTGTCGAAATGTTTGAACGTAGCTTTATTAAAAGTTTAATTTTTCTATAATATTTATAATATGATTTATAATATTCTAAAAAAAGATAATTATGAAGATAATGTGACAATAATATAATAATGTCTTTATAACCCTAAGGGCCAGTTGAACCAGTAACGGATAGTCTCAGATAGTAAGCTGGTAGTTAGTGCTGTATACTACATTAAACTGATACTTTAAACATATGTTTATCTGCGATATATTTATATAAGAGTTTTAAAAATAAAAACGTTATTTATCTGCCACAAAAGGAACATATTTCCTATCTGGGACTTTATCAGCAAGTGGTGAAACAGGCACTAAATCTTAAAATAAGATTTTAAATCATTATAAAATCGATTAAGCAAACCACTGTCTTCATAGAAAATGTGACATCCACGTAATGGTATCCATAAGATATTGCCATCAAATTTAATCATTTTTAAATAACACTTTTTACCGATAGTAGTTACTTTTTTTTTATCAAAAAACAGAATAGGCTAGTTTCCAAAATTTTAAAATCGAGTTCACAGTTTACCTTATCATCTGTTTAACCCTAAAAAAATTATTTTGAAAAAATAATAATATTTTCTTTATTTATTTTGCATTCAAAAAATTGTATTTAAATTTGTCTCGAAAACGCACATAACTGTCATGGCGTCTTGTGTGACGTCACGCCGTGCAATCGCATCGTAACAGTGTTGAATTTTATCCATGTTTTATCAGATTCTTATGTTATCTTACATCAGAAATGAATACCTCGTATTAAAAGTACTGTGCAGTGCCCCACTGTAAAAGCACAGTCTTAAAAACGCAAAAAAAAAATTATTTATGTTCCAAATAATAAAAAAATAAGAAAACAGTGGTTAAAACTTGAATAAATTCTGATGAACAAAAGTCACTGTTCACCGCAAAGAATCTTCCAATCATAACGGCGTCAATTTGGGGCAAATTACTGCTGTTTGCCTTAATGAATCCTGTTTCCATGATTAAATATTATTGTCTTCTACGAATTTACTAAAAACTGCTGTATTAATTTGAAGAAAATTACTAGAAAACGAAATATCTTAAAATAGCGCGTTGTATTACAAGACAAACGTCAACAACAACAATGTAGGGGTGAATGACATAAATCGATATATCATAAAATATCGATACATGCACGTGATATATCACTTTAGCCCAATATTATCAAATCAACTAATATCGATATGTACAATCGATATATTTCATTCGATATACCAAATGTCGTGAGAAATAAATACTAATAAAATTTACCTATTTTTTTTAATTAGTTTAATTGCTAATAAAAGTATGTAGTTAAGTATAAAGTTTTATTTTTAATAAATTAAGTTAATTCGTTTCTTCGCTAGGACGAAGTTGCATTAATCTGTTTTTACTTGCATTAATCTGAAACGTATGTAATATTGTAAGAATAGTTAAATACAAACAAATTTCTTACAATATATCAAAAATATATTTGTACAATATATCGCAAAGTAT
This sequence comes from Dione vanillae, assembly GCA_037178615.1. NCBI lineage: Eukaryota > Metazoa > Arthropoda > Insecta > Lepidoptera > Nymphalidae > Dione > Dione vanillae. The sequence continues at coordinate 1,181,046 of JAZFAU010000063.1, read as the reverse complement.
CGATAGAAAACTACGACATATTATATCGAAAAAAATATCGATATGTTTTTTATACGAACATCTCTACAACGTCTCGCATGGCGTGACGTCACGCTTTTTTATTGGCGTTCATTGTCACGCGACATAGAGCCTAATTTCTTTCGATTTATTTCATTAAAATAAAATTAATCAATGGATATTTTAAAAGAAAACAGTATTTTTTGATAAGTAAACATCATGTTCATATTATAGAAATAAAAATCTATCAAGTATATTCTCAGTGGAAACAAGCCTATTTTGGAGTGACGAAAAGTGCGCGCAAATATTTTTTTCTATACCAATTCAATTGGCAAACGTGTAGACTTTGTTTAATCAATTATTAATTGAACTATTCAAGTGCGGACATCGATTATAATTTTCACCAATCTTTAAAACTTTACCAAAAATACAATTTTCGGTCAAAAATTCCCCACAGCACAATTAAAACATTTCCACAAGTTATATATAAAGACACATACAATGCTTTTCTATAAATAAATAATAATAATATAATATAATATAATTATAAGGATATATAATTACCTTATTAGTAACGAAACCAAAGCTACTCAACCTCGGATTACAAAAGAACATCCAAAACTGCGGCAAATCATCGTCCGCGCCGTCGTAGCGTAGAAGGAGACGGCCACCGACATTTTCACATACCTTTGAAAAACATAAATAATAATATAAATAACTTTACGCTATACCCCGCATAAAGATGGGTAGGTAGAGTGAGGAAACCTAGTGTTTTTTATTGTTTTCACGCTTTATCCTGCACATGGCAGGGTAGGCAAAGGTTGCCAGAGCGAAGAAAATGGAAATGGAAAAATCCATCTTCCTCGAGTGGGAATCAAACCCACAGACCGTCGCGATTACAAGCACTCGGGTTTAACCAACGATATAACACTCTATAATTCACTTTCCGATTAATTCTTGAAATATTTGCCTCGTTAACAAAGCAAGGTAAATAAAAATAAATCATTCTTCGCAAGAGAGTCGAACCCATAAACGTCGCGTTTACATTCAGGCTCTATTTGGCATATAATACAACATTTCTAGCTGTATGCAAGATGAGTAAAGACATGAAATAAAGAAAGTTGATACACAAATATTTTACAATTTCAATTCTCTGGTAAAGAAGAGACTTTACTTTGTTTGTTAAAAACACAAATTCATTTCATTAACATCACAAAAACAAGAATTTAAGAAATAATGCGTAGAGGCAATGGTATGAAATGGCCCTAATTTTTTTTTTTGTTTTTTTTTTTTGTTTAGCTTCACGCTTTTATCCCGGACATGGCAGGGTAGGCAGAGGGAACTGCAGGAACCATATGAATCTAGTGTTAAGACACTCCGTTACTTAGTCCCTGCTTACTTCGTCCCCCGTTCCGCCGTTTTTCGAGGCATTGCGTGTTGAGTGGCGGAACTCAACGCCGCGCTTTGCCTTAGTTGCCAGAGCGAAGAAAATGGAAATAGAAAAATCCATCTTCCCCGACTGGGGATCGAACCCAGAAACCGTCGCGTTACAGGCAGATGTTGCGCCTCTGCGCCACGACGATCCTCATCTCGGTCCCTAATCTAATTAACAAAAATCAAATAAACAGTTATGTATATGTAGAGAAAGTGAAATTGTTTTACCTGAGTGGAGATCGAACCTACTACCGTCGTCGCGTTAACAGTGATACGTCGTATTTTGTGCCATTGGAATATCATAAATATTTTAAGTTTATTGTAAAATTAATATAACATATTTTAATTATAAAAAAATATCAAGGACCAATTTCAGCACCTGCTGATAAAGTCCCAGATAGGAAATATCTTCATTGTCTGATAGAAAGCAAAAAAAAATTGGTTTTATAGGTCTCAGACATAAATATCTAGTAGATAAAACTAATAACTTATCTAGGGTCGGTTTCATCTCTTGCTGATAAAAATTCTAGTCCAAATATACTAAATTCTGTTGTTAATTTTTCAGACACATAACAGTGCTAGATAAGCAAAAAATTTTAGTTTCAATATCCTCAAACAGGTATATCTAGAAAATATATAAAAAGATCTATAAAAACTTGCTTAATCTGTCAGCCTTAACTACCAGCTAATTATTAATTATATGGAACTTTATCACTAACCAGTGTTTTTTTTTCCTAAATATTTTAATTATTGAAAAGTAAATGATACGACATATTTGTATAGTTGATGAACGTGATTTAAGACTATTATTCGTAGTAGATAAAGAGATTTATATATATTTTTAATAGATAAGAGAAATATCGATTATAACTTCATTATCATACAATGATATTGCAAAATAATAGTATAATAATATTAAATGCTTTTTATTTTTAAGTGTACTTTTATGTATATATATATATATATATATATATATATATATATATATATATATATATATATATATATATATATATATATATATATATATATATATATATATATATATATATATATATATATATATATATATATATATATATATATATATATATATATATATATATATTGCCTTTAATTTGTGGATATTTTTAAGCTAAAATGTATATTCAAATTCCTCGCGACCGGGAATGGAACGCGGGACCATTGTATTGATCGCCGAAGATTAATAATTTACTTTTTTTTATAGACTACATACATTTTATATAGGTTTATTTTATATTCTTAACCATATGTGTATTTGAACATATTATTTTAAATCTACACTAACATGACCTTTACATTCCGACAAATCTATATGTTATTAGTATTTTTGTTGAATTTTCATAAAACAATGAATTTTCATATATAATAATACACTTCTATCAATCCAACGTATAAGTCGAACAATAAACGAAGTAACAATTGAAATTACAATTACAAATTACGTTCTTATCTCTTGCCTCTTGCTTACTTACAAGTTATATAGGAGCCTCACAAATTGACTTCATGTTGAAATAAGCGTATGGAAACCAATATTCGACGACATATAATAAATAAAAATAAAAATACTGTAATATAATGTACAATATAACTTACAGGAAATATATTTTCAATAATATTCGTTACGTCAGTTGAAATCTTTAAAAAAAAAAAAAGAAAAGGAAAAACTGAATATTTGCATTATCAGGGCAGATGTTCGGGATAACGGAAAGAAATCAACTTGAAACGTTTTTATTGTATAGCTATTAATTCCAGAAAAGACATGAGGCACAATTATTGACTTTTTATAGCTTCACGCTATAAAAAAATAAATAATTATAAAAAACGGGAACCATGGCAACCTAGTAAGTAGTAGTAAGACACTCCGTTCCCCTCTTTCCGCCTTTTCAAGGCATTGTGTGTTGAGTAGCGGAAAGCAACGCCGTCCTTTGCCTAGTTGCCAGAGCGAAAAAAAGAAAATTTAAAAATTCATCTTCCGCGAGTGGAAATCGAACTCATAAGCCGTCGCGATTATAGGTAGACGCTACGCCTCTGCGCCACGACGGACAATTGACTTCAAAGACTAAAATGAAACACTATCTCCTAATTATTTTTAACTTTTTTCTATCCTTTAACAATCATAACAATAATGACACACTTATTAAAGTACCACAATGCCAGCTAAATTGCTATGAATATAGAACTAGCACTTTCCGGCGATATATACAAATAATGAAAAAAAATTACTAAATATCTTATATGAGAAGTATCTTATAGGCTATTAATTCTACTAAATATATAATATTAGCATTTCTGACAATATCACTTACCGTAGCAATCCAGTATCGATATGGATCGATGACATTTTGAATTTCCACTTTCATGCCTACTTTTATCCTGTCTATTGGAGACATGCCTTTATTGTTCAAAGCTTCCAACGACACAGACTGACCGTCCAGAAGTGCCTGTTTCATCATTTCTATAATACTATCGCCATATTTCCCGTTTATTTCATCCGGAGGTTCTATGAGCTCGTCGTATTTCCCACACCAGCCTAGTGGGTGGACTTTTGTATTAGATATGTCGCACCAGAAGTCAGAATCAGCGCCAATAAACTTGATCCTGAGGAGATGTCCGCAAACCATTGTGATTTCGGCTATCCAGTACACGTCGGGATTGTTTTTGTGGCACACTTCAAGGAGCATGCCTTGCTTGATGCCATTGTTCAGACTTGCTTCTACCTGTTGAAGGTATAATAAAACGTTTAATTTGTTTTATCCCTTATTATTTTGTAGGTTAGATACAAATTAGGTTATAACCTGGTTATATTAAATTTCGTTCTTTAATTTTAACAAGCCCTATAATCCTGATGATAAAATATTAAGATATGATGACACTACAAGTTAAACAGATGTCAATGCAGTCGATAGACAAGAAAGAAAAGCCGCCACCGAAGTTAAAAAAGGATTGATCGGCGTCCAAGCTCATGGCCACATTGTTTATCGATTACCTTTCTAAGAATGTTACAAAACACGGACTTATTACGCCGAATTATTGACAAAAGTGCGTCAAGTGGATGTTTAGAATGGAGAGAAAATTTACCTAAAGAATTGTTATTTTTTAAAGACTATGCGTCCACTTGCAAAGCGTGCCCTCGCTGTGACAGGATTCAAAGTAAAAACCAACCCCAACGATTGTTTTTAGGGTTCCGTACAAAAATAAAAAACGGAACCCTTATAGAATCACTCGTTTTCCTGTCCGTCCGTCTGTCACAGCCAATTTTCTCTGAATCTACTAGACCGAATCAGGTGAAATTTGGCAGAATGGTGTAATGCCATGACCCGAACACAGATGTGTTACGTAAAAAATTTTTTTTTTGAAATAAGGGTAATTTTCAAGGGATAAATTAGGTAATTAAAAAAATTGTGAACCTTACTGAGTCATATATCAAATAAAAGGGCTTGTTATCAGGATCTCGAATATATATTTTTTAATTTTTTAAAATAAATAGTTCCGATGATATTCATGAAAAAAGCTGAAAATTGACCATTTCCCCCCCCCCCCCCCCCCTAATCTCCGAAACTACTGGGCCGAAAAATTTGAAAAATTTACTGAATATAGTTTATGGCTTGTAGATTACAGGAAAACCTATATGGATTTCATAAATTCAAAATAAAATGGTAAATTCGATAAAAAATGTTTTTAGGGAAAAAACGTTTTCAGGTGAAATATTTCACTATATTGTGTACGGAACCCTTTCCACGCGAGTTCAACTCGCACTTGACCGGTTTTTTCTTTTAGAATTTGAAATAATACCTCCGCTGACGAAGATTTCTCAATTATACCAAATTGAAACAAATATTTTATACAACCGTTTATAGTAGAAGTGAATATAGGGTGATCATACTGAAAAATATCATTTCAACCATTTCTGAAAATCATTTTAATATCTAAAGCACAAAACTTTTGAGCCGCTCCTCCTATATATGTACGTACGTGCCTGACCGCATGTAGCATAGAGACTATCCAACGCCCACTAAATTAAGCCACGTTTTGTCGTCTACTCACAAAATTAAATATAAAATTATTTCTTTTTTTTATTTTTTTTTAGCTTCACGCTTTAAACCGCACATGGCAGGGTAGGCAGAGGGAACTGCAGAGACTGTGGAAACCTAGTGTTAAGACACTCCGTTGCTTAGTCTCTGCTTTCTCCGTCCCCACTTTCCGCCTTTTTCGATTCGATTTGATGTAAGCAAATTAAAAATATAAATAAAACGCTTTGAAAAATAATGTATGCAACTTTTCTTGTATTATTGATTTATTTTTTGCGCAGCTTGCAAAAAATAGCTCGCACATTTGCTTTTATATAATAAACTATCACAATATCTTTAACATATAAGACGATCGTTTTATTTACTTTGGATTAAAAAACTAATAAACAGCTTAAAATTTCTCACAAATGACAAATCCATGCGAAATAAATTTATTAAAATATTCGCATTTAATATCTTAGCCCTCATTAAAACGTAGCTATTACTGATCTTTTACGCACATCAGCGTGTGGCTACTTTTTGTAGTTTGCTTCGTATTTAACACGATCAAAGACATTAAAAACAATTAAGTTTAAAACATCCTAGTGTTTTTAACTCTATGCTTTATTATGAAAATAGTACAGTCAGAGATGACATAGTGTCAAAACACTATCTTCTCTGCTTTTATCTCGAAGACGAAACTCAACATACTAGTACATGTAAAGTAAATAAACAATAATATAAAATAAAATAAGTTCATTAAAATCAGATTTGACCATAATTATTTTAAGTGCAAAATTTACAAATCTTAACATAAACTGATTCCATTGGCTGAATATTTATTTTAGTTAATTTTAATAATTTTATTTCTCTTAATATTTCATGTCACTTTTAATTGTGTTATAAGGCAAATGACCAACTATGTGTCTCGGTGCCACCCAACATACAAATTTCTATGATAATATTTATTAATAACAATTATTTTTAATTGATTAAAAAATAGTTCCTAATTATTTAAAAAAATATTTAATTTAATTATATTAATTAGTATATAATGAGGTTATATGGTTAATCCATTGAAAGTTGTTGCCCACTCTTTGATACAACCAAACAAAACAATAATTAACTATGACTAAAATTAACTTGTAATTACCACCATTTCTAATTACTAAGCTGAAAGTATCACAAATAGTTTTGTTAGCACAAAAACAAAAATGAATGCAGTAAAAAATTGATAAATATTCTTGTTTACTTGAACAAAATGTTATATACTATTTTTTAATTTAAAACATTGAAATAGAATGATGCATGTATTATACAAGGCCATATTATAATAAAGAACAATTGATCAAAGTAATCACAAAAAATTTGCTGCCATTATAAAATTTTTTATCACAATTTTTGTTCGATCAATGTATCATGGTAACTTATACAGTGATTTTTGTTCGGATGGTGTTGTAGTTAAAATATATTAAATTAAAAGATACACTACAAATTTCATCTAGATTGTATTAAATGATTAGAAGCTTAGTAATACTTTTTTTTTCTAGGCTTCAGGCTTTATCCCGCATATTGCAGGGTAGGCAGAGGGAATTGAAGGAACCACATGAACCTAGTGTTGTAGTACTTTTTTGTAACAATAATAATTTCTATATAGTTCAAAACAATATGGAAATAATATTTCAAATTGTATTACATTAACAATATACTCCAAATTGTATTAAATTAGATAAATTGAAAAAAAAACTTAATAATTGCATATTATTTGCTTTATTACTTGTTGCATGTTAAAATATCAAGGATATATAATGCTACCATCTTATAGACTAAATATTTATTAAATTATTATTCTTATATGTTTGGAAAATAATTGTTGGTATTAGAATTAATTATAAAAATATTAACTTGAAATGGTGAAATAAAATCTTGTTGTTAATTACTCTTTAGAAGTAATTAAATTTATACTTATTTTTTTCATTTTAGACTAAAATTTGAAAAACAATAAAAACCTTAATAATTATGTCTTATATATTTATATGTATACTTAACTGAGTAAAAGTGTTGTTCTATGCAGTTTAAAATAGTATAAGTATTTCAGTAGAAATTACTGTATTGCGTATTAAATTTATTTTTTGTTTTATTTTTGTAGGCAAAGTAAATATCTTTCATTTTTAATTGATATTTTTAACAAAATTATACATATTTTTAAAATATTTTAAATAAACTAAATTTGATAATAAAATCATAATCGTTATTTCATTTCAATTTAACTGAATAACAAACAAAACGGTCCATAAAACGTAAATATAATAATATTATACAGTCATTTGTACTTTATAAAGTTACTCTCAGTATAATGTCCTCATAATTTTAAGTACTTAATTTTATTTCGTTACGACAATGAGGTGGCAATGGTCACGACGATTTGATGAATAACTGACCATATGGATTTATAATTTTACAAAATTACCAATTAGTAGTAATGAAAATAAAAATATCTTATTCATTTAAATATTCAAGCAGTCTTTTAATATTTTCTGGATGTTCATCTAAAAATAACTTTACATGGCCTTTACGCTACAATTGTGATATAAAAGATTTTAACATTATCTTTTCATATTCTTTGTAATAAGTTTAATAAACTCAATGCAATTTAAATGTTTTGCAATATACAAAAAATGTAAGCGTTTTGAATAAATTTATAAGAAAACAAAAACTATTTTTCACATTATACAACATTAAAGAGCAGTTAAAACTCGCGACTTACATGAGAAAATAATTCCTCGGGGACTGCAACGCTTTTAATATCTTCCAAATAATTGTTCCAATCGAACTCCATTACTTTTAAAATTAAATAACTCAAATATTGACCTCATTAACTTATAATATTTAAAATTGATAAAAATATGCTCAAAAAACAGAAACGAACTTAAATCCCCTCCTTGCAGTTTCAGTTCACTGAATGAAATTGAAATTCATTTTCCCTTACTGACTGTGACTGTATCCTTCCCTTTCTCTCAAGTCTCAATATATACATTGTGTGTTAGTACTAACTTAACTTGTACATTATATCAAATTTAAGGC